>CAUYQG010093065.1:0-43898 GCA_963574415.1 Tarsius wallacei
ATTTTCTGAAACATAGCAATAGCCCAATATACCGGGGGTGCCAAAAAAAGTACACACATTTTAAGCAATGTTATCTATGTATTACTTTTAGTTCGCCATAATCAGAAAGGTCTGGACGCTGACGGTAACCACTTTGAGCACTTCTTGTCATTGCAGATGTCAAACTTGACTTGTATTCATGTTTTGTTATTGATATATATTGAGTATTACAATTTGAATCATTTTTTCCTTTCTTAAAATATATATATATTTTTTGACATCCTCTCTGTGTGTCTGTGTGTGTGTGCATGTGTGTATACACACATACAAACATATATCTATTAAGTAATTGTTTCAGACTTTGGACAACAGGCAATTCAGGATCGTGATTTCTAAGAGAAGGGGAACAAATGAATTAAGCTCTAGAATGATCTCAGCTTACTACCAGGAGGCGGTGTCCAGGGCATAGAGCAGGGAGGGAAACCCTGTCAGAGACCAGTGGTTTCATTGGATGGAGCAGAAGAGATGATGGGACTCCGGGAAGACTGATGGGAGATGAGGAAGAGGAGGACATGGCACCTTGGACATGTGCAAAGGGTTTTCTTATACCTTTAGCTGAGTACTTATCTGTGCAAATGAAGGGGAAAAAAACCCACCAAAAAACAGTAGACCAAATAATTTCCGTTACTTATACAGGGCCAGGAACAGTTTGTGTTCCCATCAGCCAGTAAGCTCTCATCAGTCTCTACCTATCAGAATAATAGTCGGAGCCTGGTGAAGTCTGTCCATCTGTGTCTGTCTGTCTGTTTCTCTCTCCCCCCTCTCCTCCCCCCGCCTCTATCCCCTCCCTATTCCCCTTTTTCCCTCCCTCTCCCCCCAATCTGTCTCTCTCTCGATGGCTCTCTGTCTCCCTCCCTCCCTCCCTCCCTATGTGTGTGTGTGTCTCTCTTGCTGCCCTCCTCCCCCCGTCCCCCTCTCTCCCTTTCCCTCTCCTCCTTCTTTTCCTTTCTTCCTGTGATCTCTCTTCTCAGGCTACTTTGGTCTTCCTCACAGCGTGGCAGTTGCAGGATAGTTGGATTTCCTACATGGTGGCTCAAGGTTTCCAATGCTTGTGCTCCAGCATGCAAGGTGAAAAGCCTCTTTGCCTTTTATGACAGAGTCCCTGGAGTCCTGTGTCATGACTTCTGAGGTTTTGGTTATGTGGGATTATTAAACTTGACCCAGATTCATGGGAAGGGAAAAACGCCTTCAACCTCTTGAGAGCAGCATCAAAAACTTGCAGACATGTTTCTAAAGTGCTCCAATGCTTATATTATTACATAAAATAGCATGGTCCAGTATCAAATCTAGTAACTACCATCATTTCAAAGTAGTAATGAATATAAATGATATTCTGAGATATCTGTAACAACTATAATAAGATACAACAAATCTGTGATTTTGTTGGTGACACAGTTATGGGCACTGTAGATAATGTTCTTAGTACTGCAGTGGTACTAGTAGGCACTGTTAATTATAATCTGTTGCCTGCTGCTTATAAGTCAATGAAATGCTAAATTCAGTTAGAGTTAGGAAATATAAAGAGGCAGCTAACTAGGGACATGTTATAAGAACAACATTTATGGCCTAGATGAAGTTACAGGTCATGGGTATGCAGAGGCATATATATTCATGATGTGAACATTTCAATTTCTCTTCTAGTGTGTAGGTTTTCCTGTGTGAGGTCAGCGAAGGCAGACAACTGGATTACCTCAAGGTAGAAGGATTGTCAGTCAGAAGGACAAGGGACAAGAGAATTTAGGTTTTTGTCACAGAAGTCACTAGAAGGTAAGGGTCACGAGAGATGACATCATGTGGGTTTAGTTTACTATAGTGTTCCCAGAGCCTGGCTCTATTGGTTGAGTCAGTGGAATGGTTGAAGTGATAAATCTCTGCAAACAAACAAAAAGCCGAGTGACTGTGAAGATGAAGAGACCCAGAGCTCTTAAAATTAAAATGGAAGGTGAGGAGGTAAAGTCAGGAATCAAATGGGAGGAATAGCCATTGTAGTCAGAAAGCAGAATTGAAGTTTAACATAGCAGCTGACAGAGCTGGTCCCCCTGAGGAGCTCATGGATCTCATCAAAAGCACCTGGAAGTGTGCAAAGAAACCAAGAATTAGGAAAAATGTGAAGCATTAGCGTGAATCGGCTCCAAGTTTGAGATTAGATGGTGTAGGTGTGCATACTCTGAAGGGGAATATAGAAAATAAAGGAGGATGAATTCTTAGTCACGTTTTCTTTTTCTTTATTCTTAAAATTTATTTTTTATTTTTGTAGAGATGGGGGGCAATCTCTCTATGTCATCCAGGCTTGTCTTGAACTTCTGGCCTCAAGAAATCCTCCTGCCTCAGCCTCCCAAAGTGGGGTTACAGGTATGAGCCACTGTACCCAGACTCTTTTTTTTTTTTTTTTTTTTGAGTAGGAGTCTCACTCTGTTGCCCAGTCTGGAGTGCAGTGGCACGCTCATGGCCACCACAGCCTCTGCCCACTGGGCTCAGGTGATCCTTCCACCTCAGCCTTCCAAGTAGCTGGAACCACAGGTGTGCGCCACCATGCCCGGCTAATTTTTTAATTTATTGTGCCAAGCTCATGCCAATCCTCTTGCCTCTGCCTCCCAAAGTGCTGGGATTACAGACGTGAGCCACCATGCCTGACTCCTTTTCTTTTTGTAAGCTTTTTTATTGGATTTTGACATACCACAGAGAAGACACAGTCCTAAGTCTATAGCTTGATGAATTTTTACATCCATATTACTACTACTCAGGTCAGGAAATAATGAGTATCCCAAAAGCTACCCTTATGCTACCCCCAGTTATCAGTGCTTGTTGCCACAGGTAACCACCATTTTTACTTCTTTGGCCTTAGATTAGTTTTGGTTGTTTTTGAACTCTGGAATTGTACCGTATATTTTCTTTTGTGTCTGGTGTCTCATGGTCAACATTATGTCTGTGAACTTCATTCATGTTGTATCTGGCAATTACTTCCTTGCCGGTGCTGAACTGTATTTCTATTACACGAAGGCGCCCACATCTTATCTATTTCACTGTTGACAGACATTGGGGTCATTCAATTTGGGGCTTTTACAAGTAATGGTCCTTATTAAAAGAACCTTCAGTCTTTTGGTGCACACACATTCACATTCATTTGGGTGTGTGGTGTGGAGTGGAATTGTTGGATCACAGGCCATGCGTATGTTCAGTTTGAACAGATACTGCCAAAGAGTTTTCCAAGGTGGTTGCATCAATTTACACTCCTTCCAGCACTGATTTACACTCCTAAACATGCTCATCAACCCTGGGGATTCTCAGCTTTTATTGTTGGTTTTCATTTTGGTTATTCTGGAGGGTGCGTAATTGTTTTTTAAAGCTTCAATGTCCCCATTGGAGTACAAAACAAAACTCTAAGTGGGATCTGGAACCAGACTGCCTGGTTCAAATCCTGGTTCAGTTAATAGGATAATCTGTGGAAATTAATTTTCTAAGCTTCAAATGCTCATCTGTAAAGAAGGGATAATAGACTCTACCTTATAGGGTTGTTGTGAGAAATAAATGTGTGTGTGTGTGTGTGTGTGTGTGTGTGTGTGTGTGTGTGTGTGTGTATAGCCTTGTGTATTATAGTTTAGCACAATGCCTGGCCCATAGTGAGCTCTTGATAACTGGCAACTATAATTATCCTTGCTACTATTTATGGACCTCCAATTATATCTGGAAATGCTGGAGTGATCAGCTCACACATGTTCTCTCATTCATGACATGCCATGTTTCAATCTTGAAAGAGGGATATTAGACTAAGAAGTGGAATTGTTGTTTGAACTTGTGTTACGGCCCAATTCAACAATCGACTGCTTCCCTCACGGTCAATCAAATACGAGAGGCAGAAAGCTGGGAGAAATGAGTTTTATTCTGATACCACAGGATCAGGGAACAGGCCGTGTGTCCATCAAAAACCTGTTCGGTTAGGCAGAGTTTCCATCCAGTATTTACAATAAAATGTACAGTGTCTTATTTTTCCCCAGTATTGATTAACAATAACTATGTGCCTTAGCATCATTACTCAGTTTCTTTCTTAATCAGTGTTTAGACTCCAAACAGTTACTGTTACAAACCGGTGCTCAGATGACATCAATCCTACCATTCTTCTAAGTTACAATTACCCTGAACAGTTTGGGTCTGTGTACTATAGTTGGTTACAGTTTTTTGCTCATTCTGGGAGTTCTGGTTCACAAGGCCTGATTAAACATGATACAGAAAACGAATACAAAGACACACAAAAAAACAGTTGTCATCTAGAGACAAAGGGAGCATATACATTTCTGGGTTTTAGACAGTTTCGGCAGAGTTCAATTCTTATCTAGGGCCAGTGGAGGCTTTTCCAGGAATTTGCAGTCTTCTCGCGTGTCTCTCCTGCTTGTCAGAGGGCTCAGTGGAGATGATTGTGCTCCCTCCAGTACCAGCCACAGTTACTCGATCCAGGGACTGTGAAGGGGGGACAAGGAAAAACGTTCACTTTTAAATTCAAAGGGCTTCAACGTTTAGCCTGATTCAGCTTAATACAAGTTTCAAGTCTTTTCTAAATGACTTTCAAAATGGCCTCTTTTCAGCCTGTAACATTTATATTTCCTGACTCCCTTGTCACCTATCTTGTCCCCTCCTTCCTTTCAACAATATTTAAGAGTCAGTTGATTTCAATAAGTGAGATAGAGGGGATTTAACTAATGGCTGGATGGAAGGACAGATTGAGACAGCATGTCTCAGCAATTTTTCTGATTTTTCTCATTGGAAGTAAAGATTTCAGACTGTAGCGTGGGTGGCGTGGGGGAAGGAAATACAGATCTGTTCACAGCTGCTACTCAAAATACTAGCCATGGAACCAGGAGAGAATCTGGCTCAGATGAAAGTCCTGGGGCCCTTTATTGCAATCATGATCATCAATGTATCAATTAGGCTTCGTCTGGCCATCCACAGTGGCCGTCCTCAAGGAAGGAAGCTGGTAATTACAGGAATGAGTTCAACCATTTGGGGTATGGCTGAGAATGGCCCCAGTGGTATAAAGAAAAAGAAGAAATGAATCATTAAAATCTTGTAATTCAACAGCACTTAGAATCATAAAATATTAGAGCTAGAAAAGGATCCAACAATTCTGTTGCATGGCTGCTTCATGTAGAGGCTGGTGAGACTCACTTCCAGAAACGGTAAAGTTAGGTTGTGGTTCTTCTTCTCCTCCTCCTCCTCCTCCTCCTCCTCCTCCTTCTCCTTTTCCTTCTCCTTCTCCTTCTCCTTCTCCTTCTTTATTGTAGAGACAAGGTCTTGCCATGTTGTCTAGGCTGGTCTCGAACCCGTGGGCTCAGGCAATCCTCTTGCCTTGGCCTCCCAAAGTGCTGGGATTACACATGTGCGCACCACAACTGGCCACACCCAGGTCTTCTAACTGAAAATGTGGTGTTTTTCCTACTCTATTAGGCTGTGTCTCAGTCAGTAAGGATCCTATTCTTAGAAAGCCAGAAAATATAATCTTATGTCTTTATGATATTACTGTTACTTCTTTTGAAATGCCCTCCTGGGAAATTAGTCAAGCTGTTAGACCCATTTGTTCTATTTTTTCTCTAGTATACATTATTGGTGATAAGGAGAGAGAGAAGGTATGGATGGCTTTGGTGGGAATGTTTAGCTTTTCTGGAGTTTATGTAGTATAACACTACAAACAATTCTAAATATTTTGGGGGAAAAAAAAAATTATAGCCAGGTAAGGTGGCTCATGTCTGTAATCCCAGTACTTTGGCAGGCAGAGGAGAGAGGGTTGTCTGAGCCCAGGAGTTCAAGACTAGCTTGGGCAACTTGACAAGACCTTGTCTCTACAATACATTAAAAAAAAATAAGCTTAACATGGTGGCATGCACCTATACTCCCAGCACTTTAAAAGGCAGAGGCGAGAGGATTGCATAAGCCCAGGGATTTGAGACCAGCCCGGGGAACTTGGCAAGACTGTGTCTCTACAATGAATAAAACAGTTAACTGGGTGTGGTGATGTGGGCCTGTGATCCCAGCTACCTGGAAGGCCGAGGTGGAAGGATCGCCTGAGCCCAGTAGGTCGAGGCTGTGGTGGCATGAACATGCCACTGCATTCCTGCCTGAGAGACAGAGTGAGGCTCTGACTCAAAAAAATTAAAAAATTAAAAAAATAAAATTTGTGAATATTTTTGGGATTCCATGTAAAGATTTCCTTTGGGGCTTTGGGCAGACCTTGGAAGAACAATACTGCCTCAGAGCCAGCAGAGGGAGTACAGAGCATTGCTTTGCTAATTTTCATCCTTTTTTCTCATTCTGTTTATTTAACATTGTGCTTATATTCCTACATATTTGACATATTCCTTGATAGTGGCGAGAAAATACTCTTCCCTGAACTCTTGGAATGGGCAGAGAATGCATCTGTCATTGAATTGGAATTTTCTTTAACTCATTGGTAAACAGGCTGTAAAATGAGCTCAGCTGGAAAGTTCTTAAGCTTAGTGGGAGTTTATGTATGTGGCTTCCATGTGCTTTTCTTGGTAATATCATGTCCACTAAGTACTTTAAAATATTGTATATAATCAAATCAATTATATAGATTCCCTCACACTAATAATGACTTCTAGGAGAAAGTAACAATGTAATAAAACGGTTTGGAATTATCTCAGTCACTTAGAGGACAAATGTGTATTGACTCCAACCAAAGCTTTAAAGGATGACTTTTTACAACTAAAGTTTTAGAAATAAAATTCAAATGTCACTGGTTGACGTAATCACTTACTCATTTTTCAAAATATCTTCAGTACATTTTTACATTCATTATTGCTTTGTTTGTGTTTTGTGTCCTCAGAGGTTGAGGGAGACACAAGAGACTGACACAAACAGTTCATCCAATTTTTTTTTTTCTTGAGTAGAAGTCTGTTGCTTAGGCTGGAGTGCAGTGGCATGCTCACGGCCTCTGCAGCCTCTGCCCACTAGGGCTCAGGTGATCCTTCTGACTCAATGTCCCAAGTAGTTGAAATTACAGGCACGCGCCACCACACCTGGCTAATTTTTCGATTTATTGTAGAGATGAGGTCTCACCAAGTTGCCCAGGCTGGTCTCAAACCCCTGGACTCAGGGAATCCTCTTGCCTCTGCCTCCCAAAGTACTGGCATGACAGGTGTGAGCCACCATGCCTGGTGATTATCCAAATTTTAACAGCTGTGTTAGACATATTGATGGGGCAGTAAGGGTGCACAGAACATGGGCACATAGTCCAACTGAGAGAATCTGGAGAAATTCCTGGAGGAGGGCCACCTGAGCTCAGTCAGGATGAGTAGATTGTACTTCTTAATCTGTCCTGTTTCACTTCTGATTTTCTGGGTGCCTCCCTCCCCCATCCACATGGTTATGGTGAGAAGAGCCATTCTGTACGCCATGACACTGCTCCTTGGCCACAAATGGTTGGTCCACGAATGGGCACCTGAAACACACTAAGCCTATCAGTGTTCCTCCCTGGGAATTTTCCACATGGGAATCAGCAAAGCTTGAGAACTGTCAACTGCTTTGGTTTCCACCATTTGATAGACGAAAAACAATAATAACAACAATGTGAGTTGCATCAACACATGCAGGGAGAAGCAGAGGCAAGTTGTGGAGATAATGCATCCTCCCAGCATCTCTCAGAGAACACATTCTGTTGTGACCCACAAAAGAAGTGCAGCCACTTTCTTGTCCTTCTGTTTCGTGAGCCACCCCAGCATCCTTACAGTACACTTCTCTCTTTTCTCAAGCTGGTATGAGTTGGCTTTCCTTCCTTTGCAGCCATGAGAACTCCAGCTGGTGTAAAGAGCTACCAAGGCAAAGAGAGGGTGAAGGATGTTTCATGAACTGCGTGAGCAAAGGCAGAGACATAAAAAAGCAAAGCACGTGGCCGGTGCGGTGGCTCATACCTATAATTCCAGCACTTTGTGAGACCAAGGCAGGAGTATAGCTTGAGGCTAGGAGTTTGAGACTAGCCTGGGCATCACAGTGAGAACTCGTCTTTACAAAAACAAAATAATTTAAAAAAATTAGCTGGGTATAGTGGTGCATGCCTGTAGTCCTTACTACCTGGGAGGCTGAGGTGGAAGGATCACCTGAACCTGGGAGATTGAGGCTACTCCAGCCTGGGTGACAGAGCGAGACTCTGACTCAAAAAAATAAAAATAGAAAAAAAAAGAAAGAAACAAAAAATCATGGCATGTCCAGAGAAAGAGTAATAGTTCAGTTTGGTGGGAATATAAAATGAGAGAGGAAGAGCGCTGAGGTGGGAGATTTGTCACTTTAAAGAGTTTAACTTTATCCTGAAGACAATAAAGAGCCATAGACTGGGGAATGGTTTACACAGGAGTGACACAGCCAGATATGGGGTTTAGATAGATCAGTCTGGCAAGAGTTTCTTCAATAGTTCTTTCTTGTCTCTGGGCTTATCCCTGTCTTCACTCACCCAGGACCCTGGAGGAAGGGAATGGGACATGGAAAATGTATTTTCTCACTAACCGGAGTAGAGCCCAGAGGCATGACCTTTCACCACTTCCACTTTAATCACTATTTAGTCTGTCTTCCCTTCCCTTCTGAAAGTCCCCCTGGAGCAGGGGCCATGTATACTTTGTTCATCCTTGAATTTCCAGTGCCTGTCTTAGTGATGGTCACTCGTTTTTGTACACAACAATCGACACACATGAAGTGTAATGAAAGGAAGTTGATTTTATTCCAAAAGCCTGGCGATGGGGACATGACTGGACTTATGCCTCAAAGAAACCATTTCAGCTTTTTAGACTGAGCGCAAATATTTAAAAAGGGAAATGGTAGGGGGAACATGCAGGCATGGCACAAGGTGTGTTCTAATGGCTTATCTTGGGTGGTGGTCTTCCCTGAGGTCTGGTTGGTGTATTTCAGCTGCAGCAGTCAGGTTATAAATCAACTGTCTTGTGACTCCCCCAAGTAGGAGAGTCCTGCAGTCAGGCTGTTTGAAGATTAGCCCCGGAATTTCTTTCTTTCTTTTTGAAAGCAGGATTTATTGAGAGGACAGACAAGCTCCCACGGGGTGAAGGGTGGTGGGGTGGAGAACTGAAGGGGTTGCCCCTGGCCCTGGGATTTCTAAGCAAGCATGATGCAGCCAGATATGCATGCAGAGTGTAAGGGAGTGTCTGGCAGATAAAGGGAAAAAGGAAGTTTCTAAAACATGTTTCAAGGGTTAAGAAAGAGGAGGAACAAAATGTTAAAATACATTTTAAGGCTGAGATATTTGGCTCCATTAATACCCAGAACCCGTAGTTTTTCAATAACAAGTTAAGTGAATAAATGACTGAATGAGTAATTAAATAGTGATGAAGTAAGTAGAGGAGATAATAGCCAGCAGTTGATGAGCTTTATAAAGTAGCTACTTTGTTGAGCTCATATGTGTTAATCAGAGAACTGAGTGCTTTGCGCCCATTTTCTTATTTAAACTTCACAGTAATTCCCTGTGTAATATGTGCCATATCATTTCCCATTTTTCAGGTGGAGGAAAAAGACGCTTAAGAAGACCAAGTACTAGTTAGAACCATATGGAATTGCAATCTAATCACTTGCCCAAGATCGTTAATGAATCCATAAACACACTAAGGACTGAATGTTTGTTTCCTAGCCAAATGTGTGTATTGGAACTGAATCCCCAGAGAGGCATGAGGAGATGCCCCTTTGAGGGGAGATTAGGTCATGAGGTAGAGACCTCATGGATGGGCTTAGTTCCCTTATAAAGGGCTGGAGAGGCAAGGGTTCTTGCTTCCATGAGGATATGGCAAGACGATGCCTTCAGTGAACTGGGCAGAGAGTGTTCACTGGAAACCAAATCTGCCGCTTCCTTGATCTTAGACTTTCCAGAATGGTGAGATATAAATATCTGTTATTTATGGGCCAACAACTTATAGTATCTCATTACAGTAAACTGAATGAACTAAGACAAAGTGGTACTGAAACAGATGAGTACCTAGATGCAAAAAAGGAAACCGTGACCTTTACGTGATCCCACATACAAAAATTATTCAAAATAGATCACATATCCAAATATAAGATCTAAACTATAGAAGTTCTAGAAGAAAACATATGATATTCTTTGTGGTCTTGGGTTAGACAAAAATTTGTTTAGACAGACCCCCCCCAAAAAAAGATAATTGGGTTTCATAAGAATGATAAAATTTTGCTCTTCAATAGACACTAAAGAAAATGAAAAAAAAAAATTTTTTTTAAAGAAAATGGAAAAAGGCAATATATTATGATACAATACTTCTAGTCATATATCTGACAACTTGTTTCCAGAATATATCAAGAAATCTTGTAATTCAGTAATATTAAGACAGACAACACCATTTAAAACAAAATAGGCTAAAGATTTGAAGAAGTATGTCGTTAAAGAAAACGTACCAAAGGCAATGACATGTGAAACAATGTCAAATCTCATTAGTCATTAATAAAATGCAAATTAAAATCACAGTGAGATCACATCTACTACTTGCCTAAAATGAAAAAGACTGGGCAATCCCTTTGAGTCCCCTCCCACTGTGGGAGCTTTTCTGTCCTCTCAATAAATTCTGCTTTCATAAAATAGAATAGAATAAAAAATAAGATGAAAAAGACTGACAACACCAAGTGTTTAAGAGGAGGTGAAGTGAATGGAATTCTCATACGCTTCTGGTGTAAATGCAAAATAGTACAGTCACGCTGAAAATCCCATTCGACAGTCCTTGCAAGTTAAACATGTCACTCAGAAATCCCACTCCCAGGTATCTACTGGGGGCAAATTTAAAAAAATACCCACACAAGAATTTGGATTGGAATGCTCACCGCAGCTTTATTTATAATGCTTAAAAAGAAAGAAAAAAAGAAAAAAACCAAGTTGTCCATCGAATGATCAGTGGATAAATAAATAATGGTGCATCCATACAATGGAATCCCACTCATCAATGAAAAGAACTGAATGACTGATATCGAGGCAGGAAGGCGGTTGGAATCTCAGGAGAGGCAAGAGGGCCAGGACGCATGCGCAAAGCAGTCTTCGCTGCAGGGAGCTTTCTGGCCCCATCGGGACAATGGATATATGCGCATGCCCAAAGCAGCCCCTGCTGCGGCCTTTCCCCCAACCAGTGGGAAATTTATGAGCGGGAACTGCCCACCAGAGCGACATTTGAAATGGGCCAATGAAACAGAGGTGCGTACTGGGCTCGCCCAATGAGCAGCCAAACACGGCTGACTCCTCCCACATGTGCTGGACCCATCCAATGAATGTCTACCACGACCCCATTGTACGCTATATAACCCTCCCCCACAACCGGTATGGTCCTATACCGGGCTCTTGAGCTAGTTTCATGCTCTTGGTTTTGGGAGTGTACTGCCTCTTGCTTAATACATTATGTAAATACACATTTATGTATTAAAAACTTAACTTATCCTCTTTTCCTAGCCAAGATACATCCATTTTAAAACAATGGAAAAATATCCAATGCAACATTTTCCTTCTGGAAGCTTCCAAGGGAAAGCGGATTTTGTGTCATCTTGTTTGGCCTTTGCTGGTCTTTGTTATGTTTCTTTATGCATTTCTCAAATAAAGGGTACTCGAGATTTACTGTCTTGGATTCGCAAGTATGCCAGTTGAGAGGACTAAAATGGCCCTGGTGGTGTTTGTCAGAAAGAGGAAGTGTACTTAAGATTATTTTATTTATTGAGATGTGAAAGGCTTCTACGTAAATGCACGGAAGTAAATGCTAGCCATTTCCTGTACTTTTTTTTTTTTTTTTTTGCTTCTCATGGAAATGTTTGTACTTTTTTATCATTGTCTTTTTTGAAATATAATGTTCTAAAGAAAAATAAATAAATCTTTCTCTCTACTTGCACCGTTTGTGTGTCTCATCCAGTTCTTAGTTTGAGATGCCAAGAACCTGGTTTTCATTGAGGGATGGTAGCAGTGAAAGACCCCTCCCTGCATCTAGGGGTCTGTGTGCCCCCCCAACAATATGCACAAAGATGTGTCTGAATCACAGAAGCAGTGTGCTATGTAAAATAAGCTGGATACAAAAGACTACACACTGTATGATAAATTTATATGGAGTTTAAGAAAAGACACAAGGATGGGGTAGGCACAGATCAGTGGTTGCCAGGAGCCAGAGGGGATTGACTGCAGGGGAGAAAAAAAACTTTGAGATGATACAAATGCCCTATATCATTATTATGATGTTCAAATGACTGTATATATTTGGCAAAATTTATCAACTGCACTTAAAAATTTGTTAATATTGTGTATCAATTACACTTTATTTTGTTATTTTATTTTATTTTTTGTCAGGGTCTCACCCTATCCCCCAGGCTAGAGTGCAGTGGCACAATCACGGCTCACCACAGTCTCGACTTCCTGGGCCCAGGTGATCCTCCTGCCCCAGCCTCCTGAGTAGCTGGGACTATAGGCACACATCACTATATCTGGTTGATTTATTTTTTATTTATTTTTATTTTTTGTAGAGACAAAGTCTCACTATGTTGTCCAGGCTGGTCTCAAACTCCTGCGTTCAAGCCATCCTCCTGCCTCACCCTCCCAAAGTGCTGGTATTATAGGTGTGAGCCACCTTGCCTGGCAAAATTACACTTAAACAAACAAAAAACTCAGTAGTTAATTAAAGGGAGAAAGGGGGAGGAGAGAAAGAAAGTAGAAGCTAACCCACTTTATTTCTCAAGGGCAAGTGATCTGCTACCCACCCACCTTTGAATGACGGTTGAATGTTTAATAGTGGAGACTGTACAATTTTACTTTCAGAACTGAGACAATTTTGCTTTCAGAAAAGATAACTGGAGTGGCCATAGAGCGATCTAAAGTTACGAGGGCTGTGAGACTTTCTTTTCTGAGGCAGAGAAAGATCTTCCTCCTCTGAATAATCGTAAAGCCCCAGGAGGAGGCCAAAACATGGTTGGATCCTATGAATCAGGCTTGTCTTGTGTATTGGTTACACTGGCAAGAGAGTATTTCAGAAAGGTGGCCTTGAGGCCCAGGCTGGGCAGGTAAGGAGATGAGGCCAAGGGAGGAGTCAGCGACTAGGACAAAGTGAAGGACACAGAGGAGTGGGGGTTCCTAAGGCCCTGCTAAGAGGAAGAGTTGCCCACATGCGTGAACTACAAGCATGGGGATTTGTGTCTTACCTTTTAAATATCTGCAGGATGAAGGAACAATTGCATAGGCACGTTTCCTCTGGGATTTTATCTTTGCAACAAAACTCATCCATGTGTTCATATAACCAGTTGTTTAACAAATATCATCATGTGCCTGCACCCTGCTAAGCATTTGAGTCTTCTGGTGAACAAACAAAGCACACCCCGTGCTTCCAAGATGTATCATTTATCAGGAAGGGGAGGGAATTCAGTACAGTCATGCGCTGCATAGCCACGTTCCAGTCCATGACATAACACATATATGACGGTGGTCCCATACGATTATAAAAACGTATTTTTGCCGTACCTTTTCTATGCTTAGATGTGTTTAGCTACACGAATACTTACTGTGGTATTACTGCAATATTCAGTACAGTTACATGCTGTACACGTTTGTAGCCCAGGAGCAATAGGCTAGACCATATACCCTAGGTATGTAACAGGCTAGACCATCTAGGTGTGTGTAAGTACACTCTATGATGTTTGCACAGCAATGAAATTATCTAACAATGTGTGTCTCAGAACATATCCCCGTTATTAAGTGATGTGTGACTAGTTTTTTGTTGTTGTTAAGGGCTTTTGGAGAGGAGAGAGTGAGCAGCAGGTCTTGGTGGAAAAGGAGAATGAGAGAGAGGGAGAGAGTGGCAGATCTCAGTGGGACCTCCAAAACTGTTAGGGTCATCTTGCTGGGGCCTTCAAAATATCTAAGGGTCACCCTTTCCACCAGGGTTTTGGGTGTCTGGGGTACGATCCAATGCTGCATGAAAAATGCAAAGACTTGCACAGAAGTTAGATTAGAAAATATAGTTTATTTAAAGTAAAATAGAGAAAAAGAAGATTCACCTCCCCAAGGTGGAGAGGGAGCCAAAGCCTGGAAGCATGGCGACAGCCGTAGCTCAAAGAGCACATGGCCACACCACAGTCTAGCAAGGCTATGCTCCCTGCCCCCTTTTTTTAAGTTGCATCCCTGGAACTAGCACAGTGTTTAATAAATATTTGTTGAATGAATAGACACATTTTATAATGTTTGTGTGTGTACGAATGTCAAAACAATCCTTAAAGCTGCTGATACTTAATCCCTCTCTTGTTTATGGATTAACTGTAGTTTTCTCAATTAAAAAAAAATCCTTAGCAATGCTTGGTCTTGCCTCTGTTCTTTTCTTCATGATTTATGAGAGTCCAAAGATAAAGAGAAAATCTTATTCATTCAAAATTTTTATGGGTTTGGATAACACAGATATACTTTGGGGAAGTGAGATCTACTTTCAATTGGGAGAACTGGCCTTCCTGTGCTTGCTAAGAAGATGGAGGAGAGCATGGGCTCTGGGAAATGTCAAAGTTTGAGGGTTTACTGGTAAGAAGAACAAAAAAGAAAGTTGGAGAAAACAAGATGGCAGGTGGCCGTGCACACTACAGTGAAATTCCCTAACCTCTGTGACTGCATAGAACTTCAGAAGATCTATAAAGAAGATAGAGGTAGACCAGCCTAGGCAACAGAGTGAGACCTTGTCTCTACAAAAAATAAAATTAAATTAACTGGGGGTGGTGCGTGCTTGTAGTCCCAGCTACTCAGAAGGCTGAGGTGGAAGGATCGCCTGAGCTCAGGGGGTCAAGGCTGCGGTGAGCCATGGTTGTGCCACTGCACTCCTGCCTGGGTGACAGAGGGAGACCCCTGCCTCAAAAAAAAATTGTGTGTGTGTGTGTGTGTATACACACATATATATGCATATTCATGTATATACACATATGTATATGTGTATACACGCACACACGCACACACACACACACAAACGTGATTGGAAATTTTGTGTAAGATAATGAAGCTTCTAGATCAAGGTGACACAGGAGCAAGCTGACCTGAACAAATTCAAGAGTGGAGGCAAAACTACAAGAAAGCATGGTGTAGAAATCACAGGGGAATTCTGGGAGCCTGGAGAGCTGAGTCCTAGGAGAGCGCCCCATCTCCTACAACCACAGAGAAGTTATGGACAAAAAACACCAAAAGAAAATTTGTTACAAGATAGATGTCAGCGAGTGCATGAAAAGGAAATTTAAACCCAGAACAACAAACTTACCGTCTGATTGTATGGTGGCCAGGAGAGCTGTTGATTGGAAATATTCCTAGGGACCAGGGATGATCGTTTTGAAGCTTTCCTGGGGACAGAAAATAAGGCTTTGGGTCGTGTGAGGCAGAAAGTTGGGACTGAGAGTCCCTACATAAAAGTAGGATTTTGGCATTGCTGTCTCTCAGTGAAAGGGGAATTATAAGACCTAAACATTAAAACTAAAAACTAAAAAAATTTCCCTGAGAAATCAAAGCTCTAAGCTTTATCTATGTGCAAATGTGAAGTCTTAATTGACATTCTTCCTAGGATTTTAACAGGAACACTCATCTGTCACTGAAACATTTCTCTCAATTTCATTGATTCCTTTCAATAAAATCCTAGGGTGTCCAGCAGAAGCACCACTATGTAGCTATACTTCCAACAGTTCAGGGCGATAAGGAACTCCCCAGAAGATCTTGTGATTAAAATGTATAAATCGCAGAGAAAAATAATTCACCATGACAGCAGAGAACTAGACATGGGGAAGAGGAATATTAGAACTTCAAGAACTGGAGAAATTAGAATAATATGAACGGTATTATAGAGTCACTATGATTAACATAATTTAAGTGATAAAACAAAGAGTCAGAACCACAAGGAAAAAAATAAGATGTTAGGACATACAAATTTGAAAAATACTACCAGAAATTAAACCATTGAAACGCAAATTCAATGGAGGGGTTAATTGGATGGACCATAGTTAAAATGAGAAATAAAGCGAACAGGAAGGCAGAGTTAGAAAAACTAACCAAACTGCAACAAAGATAAAGCAATGAACAATGGGGAAAAAGTTGAGGTGTGGAGGTAGGCTGAATGGATTGAACATAGGTCTAATAGAATGAGATTCTAGAAGATGAGGAAAGAGAGTGGAGGAGAGGCCAGATTTAAAGAGATTCCTATAATTAAGCTTTATGTCTTTTTTCAGTCTGGCCGTCTTTGTTTTTCTGTGAATTAATCAAATATTTATATTAATTATCTTTTCACTTTTTCAGCATGAAGACTGTACATTCTATGAGTGGTTAGAGCTGTGCTATCCAATACAATAGCCATTAGGTACATGGGGCTCTTTAAATTTAAATAAACGCATTAAAAGAAAAAAGAAAATTCAATTTCTCATGTTCAGTGGTCAAGAACCAAGAGCCACATGTGTGTGGCCTCTACCTTATTGGACTGTGCATACATTTCCATCAATGCAGAAAGTTTGTTTTTGCTTTTAGAGTCAGGGTCTCAACCTGTCACCCAGCCTGGAGTTCAGTGGCACAGTCACGGCTCACTGCAGTCCCAACCTCCTGGGCTCAGGTGATCCTTTTACCTCAGCCTCCCAAGTAGCTGGGACTACAGGCACATGCCACCAGGCCTGGTTAAATTTTTTGGGATTTTTTTGTGTGTGAAGATGAGGTCTTACTATGTGGCCCAGACTGGTCTCCAACTCCTGAGTTCAAGTAATCCTCCCGCCCTGGCCTCCCAAACTATTGAGATTATAGGCATAAGCCACTGCGCCTTCCCAAAAGTTCTATTAGACAACATTGATTTAGATAATCTGTGGGTCTGTTTATATCATCTGGGCTTTATTTTTGTCCTGTTTCCTGGTTTGTCTTTGTAAGGATAAAGGATTTCTCACCCGTCAAAAGTCTCATGGCTGAGGCACCTAATAATTCAAGATTAACAAGAGAACAGCACACACGTATGCATTTAATGTAAGTTTTACATGACACAGGGGCTTCAGAAATGGAGACCCAAAGAAACAGGGTGAACGGTGTATCTTTATGCTTTGGTCTGATGAAGAGGGAATAGTCATGCAGAGGAATGATGGGACAAAGGGGGTGTGATCTAATAGGCATAAATTGAGGAGGGAGGCATAGCAGGGCCTGTTTGTTCAGATCCTTCTCAGAATCTCTGCGTCTTCAGGGATAAGGGTGTTTCTTGCCTTCAGGTATTGGGAGGCACCTCTAGGATGAAGGTTTTTAAAAATTTTTTATGTTTTTGAGTTGAAGTCTCACTCTGTCGCCTATGCTAGAATGCAGTGGCATACTCATGGCCACCGCAGTCTCAAACTTCTGGGCTCAGGTGATCCTTCTGCCTCAGCCTTCAGGTAGCTGGAACTACAGGCACATACCACCACACCCAGCTAATTTTTTGATTTATTATAGAGATGAAGTTGCGCCAGGTTGTCCAGGCTGGTCTCAAACCCATGGGCTCAGGCAATCCTCTCACCTCAGTCTCTCAAAGTGCTGGGATTATAGGAGTGAGCCACCGTACCTGGCCAGGATGAAGGTTTTATGACCTACTTGAGGGAAAGTTCAGCTGGGTTTTTATGGCCTGCTTCAGGGGAGGTGAGATACAGCTTCTGTTGTTTCCTCAAGTCCGAGGTACCATATTTTGGGGGAGTGTGTTCTGACCCCATCACTTTGGCATCGTTCATTCAATGATGGATATTGTATATGAAAAAAAATCACATCTGTTCCAAACAATTTGATCGTTCCCCAAAAGAGATTCACCCTGTTCTCGGTCAGGAAACCAGAGTCAGGGGCAGGTCATCTTCATTTAATCAACAACTGAGTTGACATAAGTCATCTGCATTGCAATTTTCATGAAGTCAAATATCCATCTCATGTATTTCCTATTCCCACTCTGGGGCATAGCCTCTTACGATCTTAACTGGGAAGCTAAGTGTTTATTTATTAAGGTCTCTTGCTTTTGCCAAGTTATGTGCTCTAACTTGTCTCCTTGGCATGGTTAGACTATTGAAAATTCTGCTTTCCTTTTAAGGGGCATTCTGTTACCGTCTTAGCCTCTTGCTTTGTGCGTCTTAAAAATCTGACCATGTGTCTGGCTTGTCTCTCCCTCTGTCTTTGCTGTCTGCGCAGCTCTGGGCTCCATTTTTTGTCTTTTCTGTCCTGCCGGATTACCAGAATCTCTCTCAGTTGTTCAGCTGTTCAGCTTCTTAGCAACTATGCTCTGCCCAGATACTCAGCCTTTCATATGGTCCCAAAGCAGGACATCCTCCAAGGGGACACTTCTTGGCTCAACTGTCTCTTTTCCTCACAGTGTTGGCTCTTTAAGCCCTGTCTGCCTAAGTGGCTCTCAATTCTTTCAGAGAATTTTTTAAAATTCTTGTTTCCTAGTTTTTCTTTATGGGAGCTGCTGCATTTTAAACGCATGCAGCCCTCCAAATTTTGTATGTTGGAACTTAACCCACAAGATTTGTCAGTGATTAGGTCATGAGGGCTCCACCCTCGTGAATGGGATTAGTGCCTTAAAAAAGGGCTGGAGGACAGCTGTCATGGTGGCTCATGCCTGTAATACCAGTGCTTTGAGAAGTTGAGATGGGAGGATTGCTTGAGGCCAAGAGTTTGAGACCAGCTTGGGAAACATAGCAAGACCTCTTCACTACAAAAAAGTAAAATAAAAAATTGAGTTGAGTGTGGAGGTGTGCCTGTAGCCCCAGCTACTCAGGAGGCTGAGAAGGGAGGATCACTTGAGCCCAGGAGTTTGAGGCTGCAGTGAGCTATAATTGCATCACTGCCCTCCAGTTTGGGTGACAGAGCAAGACCCTGACCCTGTCTCTAAAAAAAGGAATGGGAGTTGAAGGGAGCGAGTTTGTTTGGCCACATTTTGTCCTTTGCTTTCTACCGTGTCAGGACACAGCAACAAAGTACCATTTTGGAAGAAGAAAGTGAGCCCTCACCAGTGTTGAATCTGCCTGCACCTTGATCTTGGACTTCCCAGCCTCCCGAGCCATGAGAAATAAAAGTCTATTATTTATAAATTACCCAGTCTGTGGCACTTTGTTGTAGCGGCACATGTGGACTAAGATAGAGACATCATTGGTTTGCTACAAGCTGGAAATAGAAGCCCTTCCATTTTGTTTCCAGTCATGATTAATTCTGGTCCAAGCTACCAATATTGACCATCCTTTCTGTTAATTCTGTCTCTTTCTGTGGAATCAGTATGACTGCTGCTGTCCTGTCTCTGTAAGCCCTTAATGAAATATGTGTTGGGAATGTGTTGCTTGCTATAATGCAATCCAGTCTTTCTAGGTTATATCCCAAGGAAATAAATGACAACAGGCCATACTAATTGCACCAAGAGGCTCTAGAATCATTTTAATGAGCTAAGACTACTGGTATTAGTAAGTCTAGTGGCCACCAGCGTGTTGGCTGCTTCAGGCAAAGTTTAGCTGGCTGGGCAGGGATAGGAAAATCACAGATGAGGACTTTTCTCGTTTAAATGAATTAGCAATGCCATGGCATTCATTATCTATAGTAGCTATTTTTAGCTTAGAGTGCCATGCACAGCCATGGAGAAGATGCCAGGCAGAATCTCTTGTTTTACTTGCTGGTTTGGAAGAAAGTTTCATGACCCCACACTAGCAAGCAGATGGGACCTGCAAATGTCTCTTCTCCCTGCCTGGCTCCTTGCTGAAGTGTAGACCTCTAACTACACCTGGCTTTTGACTTTTCACTCCCTCATCTCAATACACAGTGCTCTAAAGTCTGATCCCATTCTTTGTGATGTTTTATTCTGATCTAAAACAGAATGATGAGAAACTAAATTATGGTTGTGGACACCTCGCAGTGCCTAAGTCAGATTTCAGCTAAGTGATATTTAAGGAGTCATTCAAATTCAATGGGAACCACAAGCTTTGTTTTAGAGTATAACTCTGTCTAGAAATATTTGGGAAGTGAAAGTCTAGATATAACAAGAAAGAAATCTAAGCTTACAAATGGTGTGTTACACACACACACATACACACACACACACACACACACAAATTTCTAATTCAGAGAATGATGCAAAACATTTTTTTTCCTGTTGCCATGGGGTCACCTTTCAGTCCAAGCCAAGTGAGCATCAGATAAGCACCAAGAAATATCTTCTTTTTTCAGTCTCTTGCCTTTTTTTATTTTATTGCCTCTTCTTCCCTTAACGCCCCCCTCCATGTTCTGGTTAATTTTGCTGCCCCAGAAACCTGTTCCAGATTTTATCTTTGGATGGCAATGGTGAATCTCCATTTTCTGAAATGGACCATCTATAAGGCAAACAGATTTTTCTTTCGCATCATAAGGCAGTCTCAGAGCATTAACATCATTTCATTTTTATGGGAGAAGGTGCTCTGTGCATCAGAGACAAGAATGGAAAGTGACAGGGTAAAGGAGACAGAGGCCCCAGTGCTCTGAGATGATCAGTAAAGGGAGCAGGATGAGGTGACTGACGGAGGAAGATTTGAAGACATGTTTTCTTTTTATGTTACAACTATGAATTGCTCTACAACTCTAGGGTTTTAACTCATTTATGCACTCATTCATTCAAAAATGGTTATTCATCATGTACTCTGTATCAGGAACTGGGTTGGATGCAAGTTGGTCTGTATTTGGTAAGCAACAATAAATAAACAAACAAAAAAACAGGAGTCCCACATGGGCTAATATATAGCCTGGGTAGGAAGACAGAGTGCAAACCTGCAAGCCTGTTTTTTTTTGTAAATAAAAATTTATTTTTTTCTTTTAATTGTTTTATCTTAAAGATGTAAGTACAGTTCAAGGTTAGGTATACAAATGTTCATGATGCAGGTACCCTCGTTGATGAGGTGTGCCGCTCCCTGTCCCTCGCCCCCGGCAGATTCCCACTACTGCCAATCCTTTTCTTATAGTAATACAATAATTGTCCAAGGTCCGCTTGTGATACTCAGTTCTTTATTTCTGTGATAGATCACTCAGTACTATAGACGCTAAGTCCATCCAGGTGCAAACATGTTAAAAACAAACAGTGGCAAGTACAATGCAAAGAAGGTGGTGGGCATGGTCATGGGACTGTGAGTATCATGGGTGTGAGCATGCACTCGTTAGATATAAAAAGAGAAGGCATCCGCATAGAGATGGCATTTGGCGCTATAGAAGTCTATGAGATAAATAAGGGAAGAAAAGAGTTTCCTGAACTAAGACCCTGGGGAACAATTTTTTTGACTGTTGTTGTCTGGTCTAAATAAGGCTAAACTGGTTTTATCGACCAAGATTTCTTGCAAATTCATTATTAGGCATTTTCCCCCCACAGCCTCCATTCTTTCACTTAGGCTGTCTAGAACCTTGGGGCCTTATGAGGTCCCTGAAGACAAACACAACTGTCTGCCTGAGGTTAACATTATTGTGTGTGGTTCACCTCCACAGTACCAAGTTGAACCAGATGGACGCATGCTTAGACTACCAGGAGGGCAGCTGCCTACTCACAGTCTGCTGTCCCTTCACTTCACAGGCAGTTTTGGTGGGGTCCGTCCTCACATTCAAGGCACACTTGTAGTCCCAGAGAATCAAGAACCATCAACCAACCGGGTAAGACCCTATAAAGCCTCTGATTCTCCTTTCCTTTGCAAAGTTTCAGTCCTCCACAAAGACCTAGGCCTTTGAACACAAAGACCTAGTTTTGTTTAGAAGTGTCTTTAGGATTTCTGTCTGACAGCTCCTCCTTTGGGCTCTGAAACACAATATAATTGCTTATTCTTGTTTGGATCTTAAAAAAAAGTCCAGTCCTTAGGAATCAAGGCCTGACCACCTCCCTGGATGGTAAAGGTGAATTACATCTTTTTTTTTTCTTCCTTATGAAGGTGGGGTAGTAAGAAATAAAGCAAAATTATTATTTCTTTCTTGGGCGTGTGTGGTAGCCAGAAGCAAAACAAAATCTATTACACATTATTCTGCCATTTAAAGCCAATAGTGTAAGTATGACTTTACCCTATGAACCCATTTTTCAGAATGTATTGCATGGAAATTTTACCACATGTGCGTCTGTAGGGATGTTCATCATTATTGGGATCTAGAAGCCACCTAGGTGGTCATCATGAGGGAAGTAGATAACTAAAATATGTGGTACACAGGCTACAGAAGTTTATGCTTTCGAGAATACAGCATTGGAGGCAACCAAGTAGATCTATATATGAGTGGAGACCCCCCCCAAAAAAACCAGAAAACTTTTAGAAGGTGGGACCTTTGTAGTACAGGCTTCCCCCACTAGGGAAGTGTTCTAGGAACCCATGGGCTTCAGTGTACCAGCTATCATTGTTGCCAGAGGCTGAATTTGACTTCACTGAAATGATTTTGGAGATTCTTTCAACACATTTGCCCATTTCATGATGGGTAACTAACGAGTGCACCTGCCCACCCTGTGCTGAGTGTTCAGCAGTTTTTGACCCCAAATGGCATGACTCCAGTACCCCTCCCCATTCACCTGATCTTGCCCCAGCGTCTTTTTGTTTGTTTGTTTCTCCGGATGAAAAAAAGTCTTCAAAGGGGACTTTTGAAGAGGTGAAACAGACAACAATAGAATAACTAAAAGGCTTCCAAACTGATGAGTTCAAACATTGTTTCGAGCAGTGGACAAAGCATGCCTGCCGGTAAGTATACTGCATCAAACGGAGAGGACTTTGAAGGTGACTGAAGTTTAAACTTGGAAGAATAAATATACAATTTTTTATAAACAAATTCTGGGTTTTTTGGATCCTCCCCTAGTATATAGCCATGTGCATAGATCTGAAAACACTGTGGCCAATGGAAAAAGAAGTACATAAATTATAATACAAACAGAAAGCAACAGAACATATTTTACAGGATGTATAATCATAATCAACACGTCAACTAAAATGTTAAAGTGGCCACCTAACTGGGGTAGGCGTGGGAAATATGTTCATTAGAATAAAGGGAGAAAGTAATCAAATAAGAGAGGGAACTTGCAAAGACTGTGAATGACAATCTTCCATGAACTAAGTGTATAACACTCATTCTCATTGTACCGGAGGCAACAAACCAACTACACACCTCAAAATGGTAACCCAAATTCTTAGAAGAAAAAGAGCTACATTTTCAAATCTTAGTCCACATAGGAAATTCTGCCGCTGTGTTGCTTAGACAAGAGCTTTCTTACTTCTCTGTATTTCACCACATTTAAATTTATTGGCAAGTTTCAGTTAAATTTTTAAGTTATTTGACTGGAAGAGTATAGTAGAACGGTTTGCATAGAGATATGCATTGGCAAGTCTTTTAGAAAGTCAACTCTGCTGAACTATACTTTACATGCAATAAACTTCACCCATTTTTAAGCTCAATGAATTTGGATGAATGTATTCATCCTTGTAATAATCTCCCAACTGGGATACAGACATCTCCATACCCCCATGAGCATTCCCAAGGCTTTCCCCAGGAAATCTCCCACTCCAGTTTGTAATCCCAGATAATTAACACTATGTATTAGTCTTGCCTATCTTAGAATTTCATGTAAATGGAATCATGCAGTATGCTTTTGGTGCTTGCTTTCACTTTCTTAGTATAATGTCTTTGAGGTTCATACATGTTGTCATATGTATGCCAGGAGTTTTTACTGTTCAGTAGTATGCCACTGTATGGAAATGTCAAAATTTGTACGTTGATTCATCAGTTGATTTGTGTTTAGGTTGTTTCTAGCTTTTGGCTGCTATAAATAAAACTTAAAGAATATTTGTGCTCAAGTCCTAGTGCTGATACATGTTTAAAAATTTATTTTTGTATTCGATGTTAGGTAATGGAGGTTATTATTATTTTATTATTATTATTTACATCTGGATTTCAATTGTTCTAGCAACATTTGTTGAAAAGACTATCCTTTCCCCCACTGTGTTGTCTTAACATCTTTAAAGCAATCATGCCTTAATAATATACCTACATTTGTGTGGATTTATTTATAGATTCTTCTCTTTCCTCCATTGATTTGTGTGTAGCATACTGTCCTTACTAGCATAGCTTTGGAATAAGTCTTCATATTAAGAATGCAGGCCCTCCAAAATTGTTCTTTATTTTTAAATTTATTTTTGCTATTCTGTCTCCTTTGCATTTCTCTTTAAATTTTAGGATGACCTTGTCAGTTTCTCCAAAAATCTTGCTGGAACCTTGGTTGGTACTATGTTTAATCTATAGACCTATAGAGAATTGATATCTTAAAAATATTATATCTCTCAACCACACACGGCATATTTCTCTATTTGCATATATTTTCTTTAGTTTCTCTCAACATTGTTTTATAGTTTCAGTGCACATGTTTTGCTCATATTTTTGTTACCTAAGTAGCTTATATTTCTTAATATTTTCAAAATATATTGGTTTTGTGAAGTTCCTTTTTTTCTATTATTTTGTCTTTAGCATATAGAAATACAACCAGTGTTTGCATTTTGGCTTTGCGTCCTGCACACTTGCAAAATTTGCTCATGAGTTCTAGAGGTTTTCTGCTCATTCTGTAGACTTTTTTATGTATGCAATTATGCCTATCTATAACTAAGGGCACTTGACTTATTTGTTTAAATCATTTTCTTGCCAGTTGTATAAACTAGCATGCATTATGATGTTACATAGAAGGTGACTTTGTTTCTTCCTGATCCCGGGGGCCACATGATTATTTACTCTCCATAAAGAATTTTGTAGCAGAAGGTTTTTTGGTGAATGTCCTTTAACAGGTTGTGTTTCTTTTTATTACTAGTTTTCTGAGAGGTTTTTATTAGGAATTAATTTAAACTTTTGTCAAATTCTCTTTATGTATCTAATGAGATGATCATATGGTTATTCTTTTATTATGTTAATATAGTGAATTATATTGATTTGCTTAAGCTTGGTAAACCAACTCATCATTTCTGCAAAGTTGTGATATATTATTTAGCTGTGATGTAGTATTTCTTCTATGTTTATGTATTTAATTTTTAAATATGCTAACAACTTTTGCATCTATGTTCTTGAAGGTTATTGATCTGCAGTTTTCTTGTAATGTTTTTGGCTGATTTTGGTGGCAGGGTTATAGTAGCTTCATGAAATGATTTGAAGAGTGTTCTCTCCTTTTCGATTATCTTAGAGAATTTGTATAAGATTGATATTCTGTCTTCCTTAAATGTTTAATGGGTAAAGCCAGGAAATGGGATGGCCATTATCTTTGTTGGAAGGTTTTTAAAATTACATGTAAATTTTTGAAATAATGGCAGTCTGTTCACATTATTTTTTCTTTCTGTAATGGCTGTGCAATGTGTGCCATTCAAAGAATTTATTTATTTTATCTAAATGTGGACAAAACACTTTGATACTAAAAAAAAAAATCTGCTCATTCCTCTGGAATAAACAAATGAAGACAGGCTCTGGGACAGTTAAGCTGAAGGCTATTAAGAGAAGCAAAGGAACATACCAGTGTGGGTCTCTGTTGAATACCTCAGGTGTTAAGGTCTCTATACTCTGCTCACAGTTCAAACATTTCCTGGTAGATAATCAACTTCTGGCAACCTCACGTTTGTTCTTTTCATTGTTCTTTGTCTGGCTGTGTGGCATCTTAGAATTCAGCTAAGGCTCAAGTGATCCTGATGCAAGTTTCTGGTATGCCTTATCTGCTTGGTTCTGCTGGCTTCTTTCGGGTAGTCTTCCTCACAATGTTAAGCTGTTCCACCTCCCAAATTCTGATCTCTGGCTCCCTAGCTCTGTAGACTAGTCTTCTCTGCTCAGCTTACACCTCTCTGCCTTGTGATCTGATAGTTTCTCTGGGTAGAAATTGAGGATACACAAGGGGATCACAGTCCTGCACTGCCTGTTGTCTAAACTCTGGAGAGAGTTCTTTCACAAATGTCCCGTTTTTGTTTGTTTTTGACAAGATGCGTAGCCTAGCATCAGTTACTCTGTCGGCATCAGAAGAGGATGGTTTTTCTTTCCTAGACATCTATAGCAGTCTTCTCGCAGACCAGAGTTACTTAGATTTTCATAGCAATTCCTGCACCAGTCATCAGCAAGAAGAATGGGATGATTACTTTTGATACAATCTAGCAACAATCAGAGCCCACTCATGGAGTTGAGGGTAGAGAACCTTTTTGAGACCCCATTTTAAGGAGTGCATATCACAGGGAAAGGAGAGAATTTTTTTGAATGGGTTAACTATTTTGCGTCTTGGTGGGATAGCTTCAAAAGCTATCAAATTGCAAGCTTAATATTGGTACATATTATCGTAGTTAAATTTGCCTTAATAGAGCTATTTGAAAATGACTGTTGCCTGCTTCTGTGGCAATGTACAGAAAACTGCACTTCAGATCTCACAGACAAAAGCACCTGAGCCCTTGTTGTTCTGCCTCACAGTGAGTGTTATGTAATAGGTAATGTTTTAACTATTGAGTTACTAGCTGCCAAAAATACCCTGGCGAGAGTCGCTTCTTATGCCAGAAACCGTGAGAAATTTCTTGCATTGGTCTCTTATTTTTTCCTAGTTACTGTCATCTTTCAGGTAGCCAGGTTCTTTCTCTCTCATACCCCTCTTGAAGAGAAAGGGCTTTCCTCTGTCTCTCATGGAACGGCCTCCTGTTTTTATAGGAGTTTATCCTCCTTAGCTTCCCCTAATAGCCCGCAGACTTCAACAATACAGGGCAGCGTCCTCGTTGATCTTCCTAGAGAAAGAGTCTTTTCTTTCGTATCAGAAGCGCCTTCCCCTTGTTTTGTTTTGGATCATTGGTGGAAGAAGCCCATTGTTACTGTGAAGTTGCTACCCTGTAAGCAGACACTAACAATTGTGTACAGAGTACCTGTTCCTCTTTCTTCTACTCAGTGGAACTCTGAGTCTGTTCCAGTGTCTGCTATACCCTTGTGCAGTCTGTGCAATTCCGGGGAAAATGACCTCTTTCCAAATACAGGATCCAAAAATTAAGTTTGCGAATGCATCCTAGAAAGAGTGCTACATACCTCAGTGCTGAATATCACCACGGTCACCTTCAAAGTACTCCCCCGGGGAGCTATGCACCCATGCCAGCACCTGGACCACCCATCAAAACAGTTTGGAACTCTTTCTGGAATGGCCATCAGAAATGTCATCATATTGCCCCTGGTGTTCTGAATGTCAACAAATGACTCCCTTTCAATATTTCCCTTATCTTCAGGTAAAGAAAAAAGTCATTGGGGACCAGACCAGGTGAATTGGGAGGGTATTCAAATGTAGTTATTTGCCCAGCGCTGCCAATGTAGGCTCATGGTGGTGAGTTGGGGAACTCGATAGTCCCATCTTGACAGATAACAACAACAGCTCTCATGGCCATTCCAGAAAAAGAGTTCCAAAATTGGTTTGAGGGGTGGATGAGGCGCTGGCGCCAGTGCATATCATCCCAAGGGGAGTACTTCGAATCTGACCATGGTGATATTCAGCGACGAGGTCTGGAGCATTTTTTCTAGGATGGTTTGTGAACCTAATGGTCGGATCTTATAGTATGAACTCAATAAGGCTTGGTGGAACGAGTTGCATTTATGAAAGTTTATTTTAACTTTCATTTGATTTCCTGTTTCCCCCTGTAGACCCAGGGTTGATTTATTCTCTTTTTTTTTTCACTCGGAGTCTCCCTCTGTTGCCCAGGTTGGAGTGCAGTGGCATGCTCACAACCACTGCAGCCTTGACCTGCTGGGCTTTGGTGATCCTTCCAAGTAGATGGAATTACAGGCATGTGCCACCTTGCCAGACTAATTTTTTGATTTATTGTAGATACAAGGTCTTGCCAAGATGCCCAGGCTGGTCTCGAACCCCTGGGCTCAGGCAATCCTCTCGCCTCGGCCTCCCAAAGCGCTGGAATGACAGGCTTGAGCCACCACACCTGCCCTTTTATTCTTTTTTTTTTTGAGTTGGAGTCTCACTCTGTCACCCAGACTGGTGTGCTATAGCTGCTCCCGGCCACTGCAGCTTCGACCTACTGGGCTCCGGCGATCCTTCCGCCTCAGCCTTCCAAGTAGCTGGAACTCCAGGCGTGCGCTACCACGCCCTGCTAATTTTTGATTTATTGTAGAGATGAGGTCTCGCCAAGTTGCCGAGGTGGGTCTCGAACCCACGGGCTCAGGCAATCCACTCATCTCAACCTCCCAAAGCGTTGGAATGACAGGCTGAGCCACCGAGCCCGACCCCTTTTATTCTTTAGACACTGTTGACATAGTGCCTGAGGGCTAGTGGCAGAGACTCTGAAGTTGTGAGAACCTTATGTTCATCAGCATCGGTCAGGTTGTGTTGCAGTAGCAATTATTCCCAGGTGTCAGTGGCTTAAGACATGTTTCATTTCTAGCTTGGTTTGCATGTTCTCTGTAGGTTAACGGCGAGGGGTAGAGGCTTCTGGACTCTACACAGTCACTCAGGAACCCAGGCTGATAGAACCTCTGCTGTTTTTTATTTGCACTGTCTAGAAAACACGGCCTCTCTGATTGCCAAGGCAGGGGGAGAGAGAACTTTTTGTCTGCCTTGCTACTCACCTTCCAGTGGTCAGGACCAATCACGTGGCTTTGCTGGAGTCTAGAGACTGGGATATGTAGCTGTCTATTTTCCCAGAGGAGAGGAAGATCTGTTATGGGCGAATGTTATTATTGTGTGTACCAAATATTTAAGATTACAGAAATAAAGCTGAACATTCAAATTAATATATTCAAACTGATTTAAAAAAATAGAAAAGATGAAGAAAATACAAATTAATAAATAGTTGATTAAATGTTACTACATGATTAAGTTGGGTATTCATATATATTTCATTATCTTCAGAGTTTGTTTCCTGATTTTCAAAGTCCTCAATATGCATAATTGCTATAAAATCATAACAATTTATGAATTATATGTGTTATTTGGATCCAATAATGTCAAACACAAAATCGTAACACTTTCACAACTTTTACTGCTACATTAAAAATTGTTTGATATCATGCGTGGTTAGAGACTCCAAAATTAATTAAAAAAACAAAAACAACAACAACAAAAAAAGAAAGCCTCCTAATGCCCTTAGTAGACAGTACTTTCCATGAAGGCATGGTCTTTTTCTCTTGTCATTATCTCCCTTGGAGTTTAGAACAATCTCTAACATAATGGAGAAGTTTGTCAATATTCGTTGAACCACTGAACAAAACAATGTAGTCTTTACTTTTGAGGACAGTACAATCCCAGGGGAGAAACTGCCAAGTAAAAAAGTTCTGTACATTTCTGTGCATGTTAACAGTCAGAGTCCCAGTAGGAAAGCGCTGGCGTACATACAGACTGAATACGGATCATTTAATGAGGATGTGGGCAGGTCTGAGGCGCAATAAAGGAAGCAGCTACTGGAAAGATGGCCACCTACTGCAAAGGTGACTGTGGGTCAAGGGACTCAACCGGCCTGCAGACCTTCTCCAAGTCAGACAGAGAAGGTGAGGTGGGAAGGTCTACGCCAGGCAGAGGGAGTAAGATTCCACAGGGTAGCGAGGAGTGAAAATGTGTTAAAGTGATGGTGGAGAGCGTGGCATGTCAGAAGTAGGTGGGGTGGGAAGGTTCTGGAGCAGACTGGAATTGATGAAGACGGTGAAGCAAGCAGGAACTGTAATGTGAAGCGTCTTCAGAAATGAATGCTCCCCTGTTGGCATGGCCCATTGGCTGACTAGGAAAACAAACCCCCCAAAACATGCCTGGATATCATAACCTCCTCCCTAATGGAAATAGAAATATAACCATGGGGGCTGGTGCCGGAGAGATTTTACAGGTTAGCTTCTGCCTTTGCCTTCAAAATATGGTTCAAAGTATGTTTCTTCTCCAGTCCTATTGCAAAAATTCCCTCATAAATTAAGAGACTGAGCTGAGAATATATCAGAACATAGCCCTTCCTTCGTGGTGGCAGGAGGATGTCTGGTTTGAGGGTAAATGGTAACAGATCCGTCTGGAGAAGAAAGTAGGGATAGGGAGAGAAGGAGTGTGAGATGGGCCTTGAGTCCCCGGACCCAGTATCCTGAAACCAGAACTGCGATTTATCATGTGCTCCTGTTCCTTTCTCAGTGTTGCTGTGACACGGGGGTGCCCAGGCCTAGGGTGAGGACTTGCCTCACAGCCACCATGCCTGTGAGTAGGCTCCCAGGAGGTGGTGCTGATTGGCTGTGGCCGCCTCTCCAGCCAGGTGCAGCCACTCGTCAGTTCCATCAGCAGGTGCATGGCCAGTAGCAGGATGTTTAAGAGTTTGCCCGACAGAATCCATCCACGGGCCAGGAAGGTGGACACAAATATCCTCCATGTGAGTGGTCATGGGTGGATGTGTAGACCAGCTTACCAGCAGTCATTCCTTTTATTGCTTGCAGACTTTGGCTCCTGACCTTGGCCTTGTATTCCCTAGCTGCCCACGTGACACCAGGTTCTCGGTCTCAGAGCCTGTCTCTTCTTCCATGTGCCTGCTTGTTGGCTTGTTGACTACGTGGCCGATTCCTAGCCTGTTTCCTTTTTGGCTCCTGTCATGGTTACCACCTGGGAAGTCTTCTTTTCATGAACAAAATAGCCATAGAAGGGTGTAAGCCAGGGAAGACAGCATGCACGCAGGGCAGTCAGATGTTTCTCTTCAGTGGGAGTGTAGTCCTCCCGACCATCCGCATGGTCTTCTGGTGCCCTGTCTGTTTTGTTCCCCGCTCCCACTCTAAGCTTTAGCTCGTTTGTGAGGATGGGAGTTGAGTAAGTACAAGAACCAGTCTGGTGTCAAAGTCCCGTGTCCCAACTATGACCCGGTGTCTCATGTTATGGTGTCAGGCACAGTTCAGGGAGCATGTCCGGTTACAAGAGTGATCACTTTCCGAGAAGTCTGAAGATGCAGCTTCTAACCGTGTATTTGTAGTTCATACGCAAAACTTCCCTTCCAGTTGTGACTGTGCACCAATCAGGGGTTGCTTTTCTTTTCTTTTCTCTTCTCTTCTCTTTTCAACTTCTAATTTTTTTTATTTTAAAGATGTGGGATACAATTCAGGATTATTCTTTATGGCTGCATTATCTTCCACTGTGTTTATGTACCACATTTTTAAAAAATCCAGTCCTCTTTTGATGGGCAGCACGGTTGGTTTCACGTTCTTGCTACGTGTGCAGGTATCGTTTTCATAGAGTGATCAGAGTTCTTCTGGGTATATTCCCAGTAGGGGGATTGAGGGGTCCATTTTTAGATCTTTTAGGAATCGCTACACTGTTTTCCACAGAGGCTGTACTAGTTTGCACTTCCCCCAACTGTGTAGAAGTGTGTTCCCTTCCTGCCACATCCTCTCCAACATCTGTTGTTTTTGAATTATTGATGATCGCCATCCTGACTGGAGCTAGGTGGTGTCTCAGTGTGGTTTTAATTTGCGTTTCTTTTATAACTAGTGAGGCTGAGCATTTTTTCATGTATCTGTTGGCTGCTCATACATCTTCTTTTGAGAACTGTTTATTCATATCTTTTGCCCACTTTGTAATTGGGACTGTTTGTTTTTTTCTTTTCGGCACGTTTGAGTTCCTTGTAGATCCTAGATGTTAGGCCTTTGTCCGACATACAGCTGGCAAAATTTTTTTCCCAGTCTGTGGGCTGTCTTCCTGCTTTCTTGATGGTTTCTTTGGCTTTGCAAAAGCTTGTCAGTTTAATGAGGTCCCACTTGTCTATCTTACCTCTTATAGCCTGGGCACTTCGGGTTTTGCTCAGGAATTGGATGCCAGTTCCAACTTCCATAAAGGTGTGTCCTGCATTTTCTAAAGTTCTTACGGTTTGAGGTTTTACATTTAGATCTCTGATCCATTTAGAGTTAATTTTTGTGTATGGGGATAGATAGGGGTCTTGTTTGAATCTTCTGCATGTAGTCAGCCAGTTTTCCCAGCACCATTTACTAAATAGGCTCTCCTCTCTCCTGTCGTTGGTGGTGGAAGCTTTGTCAAAGATGAGTTAGTTGAGAAATTGGGGTTTTGCTTCTGGAATCTCTATCCCATTCCATTGGCCTATATACCTGTTTTTGTACCAATACCAGGCTGTTTTGATTATTGTAGCTTTATAATAAAGTTTAAAGTCTGGCAGTGTGATACCGCCTGTTTTTTTTTGCTGAGGATTGTTTTGGCGATTTGTGGTCATTTATGTTTCCATATGAATAAAGGTTGCTTTTCTTTTCTTTTTTTTCTTTTTCTTTTGAGTTGGAGTCTCACTCCATCCCAGGCTGAAGTACAGTGGTATGCTCATGTCCACCCCAGTGTTGACCTGACAGACTCCAGCGATCCTTCCACCTCTGCCTTTCAAGTAGCTGGAACTACAGACGCGTGCCACCACGCGCAGCTAATTTGGAGATTTATTGTTGAGATGAGGTCTCGCCAAGTTGCCCAGGCTGGTCTCGAACCCGTGGGGTCAGGCAATCCTCTCACCTCGACGTCCCAAAATGCTGGGATTATAGACTTGAGCCACAGTACCCAGGCAAGAGTTGCTTTTCACCAAAAGATCTATTGCTTGGTGACAGGGGAACAGTGCTAAAATGTTAACCTGAAGTCAGATTTGTGGAAAAGGAGAAAGGGCATTGCTAACAATTAAAAAAAAAATAAATGAGAGTCTCCCTCTGTCATCCAGGCTGGAGTGCAGTGGTATGATCATGGCTCACCACAGTCTCAACTTCCTGGGCTCAGGCAATCCTGCCTCGGCATCTCCAGTAGCTGGGACTACAGGCACACGCCACCACACCCAGCTAATTTTTTTCAATTTTTTGTACAGATGAAGTCTTGCTATGTTGCCAGGCTGGTCTCTAACTCCTGGGCTCATACAATCCTCCCATCTCAGCCTCCTAAAGGGTTAACCGGTCTTCTTTCCAGTGAACCCTTGCTCTATAAAAGGTTTCTTTGAGAGGATGTGATTTGAGAAGAGACTTGAAGGAGGTGAGAAAGCTAGCCATGCGACCATCAGAGAAAAGCTCTCCGGGCAAAGGGACCGATACCCAGGTGGTGGCATGTCTGACATGAGTGGGGAGCACTGGGGTTATCAGTGCATCTGGGGTGAAATGAATGACAAGGAGGGGCCGGGAGCCGAGGTGAGGTAGGTGGTGAAGGTGCAGGCTGTGTAGCGCTGCTTAGAACACTGGAAAGACTTTAGATGTTTCTTTGAGTAAAATAGAAAGTACTGGAGAGTGGTGAAACCCCATCTCTACAAAAAAAAAATACAAGAAATTAGCTAGGTAGGGTGGCTTGGGCCTGTAGCCCCAGCTACTTGAGAGGCTGTGGCAGAAGGATCACCTGAGCCCGAGAGATTGAGACTGCGGTGAGCCGTGATCATGCCATTGTACTCCAGCCTGAGTGAAAAAGTGAGACCCAACTCAAAAAAAGAAAATAATAAATTATATAAATAAGTAACTGCAATAGCCTTCTTCTGACTCCAAAGATTCTCAACCCCACTTCTTTACTTTTCTCTTGGCTCTGATCACTATCTGATATACGTATGTCACTTGTTTATTGTCTGTAAATAAAAATGGACGTTCCTTGATGGTAAGTACTTTTGTCTGTTTTGTTCATTCTTGTATCCCTAGTGCTTGACAAATACTAGGCATACACACATTTTTCGAAAGAGTAAATGATATGTTTCATAGAAGCCAGCTGATTTGAAAGAAACCTATTTTTTCCCCCTCCTGCTGTATTGTTGTTTTCTTTTGCTGCAAGACTGGTATTTTAGCCACACTTCTCTACTCAATTATGAAAAATTTCCACCATATAAAAGTAGAGAAAATGGTGTAATAACCCTCACATGGCCATCATTCATCTTTAATGATTAGCAACATGTTGTCAATATTATCTATTTCACTATTCTTACTATCAGCCTCCCCCAAAATTACTTTGATATTTGCAAATTATTTTGTAAATCTAAGACATCTTATACTTTCAGTATGCATCTCCAAAAGGCAAGGGCTTTAAAAAATACATAGTTGAAATACCACTAACTCATTGTAAAAAATGAGGTGTAACTATGTCAGTACACAAACACACACACACACACACAGAGAATATTTCCTTAAGGTCAGCAAATATCCAGTCATTGTTTAAAGTTTCCCAACTGACTCATTTTTTAAAAAACCATTTGTTTAGTTCAAAATACAGATAAGGTCGCTATACTGCAACTCAAGGGGTAATATCATTTATCTGATGCTACAATAGTGCTTCATAACAAAATCACAATGCTTTAGAGGTTAAAACAATAAACATTTATTGCTAGTGTTTCTGGGGTCAGTGAAGCAGCTCTCTTGATCTTGTCTGGGGCCATTCACACACCAGAATTTGTCTAGCTGTTGGCCTCTTCTGGGATGACTGGGACGACTTGGCCTTGACTGACATGTCTCTCATCATCCAGCAGGCTAGCTTGGGCATGGTCTCGCAGTGGTGGTGAAGGAGTGAGAGAGTGACATGTAGCTTTGAAATTATTCCAAACACCCACTTAGTTTGCTATGTGATTGCCATATGTTTTGCTGTGATAAGAACATGTGAGAATGTTATACTATACCCTATCAGGACACATGTGTGAATTATTGGCCTCCTTGGACTCCAAAACACATAGGAGGGGGGACCAAAAAAACCCCAGAATATCTTTTGAAGGGCAGGCCCCTTGTAGTACAGGCTTCCCCCATTAGGCAAGTGTTCTAGGAATCCACTGGCATCAGTGTACTAGCTAGCATTTGGCATCAGTAAATTTTTTTGTGGCAAACAGGTGATGACTGGTTTTTCCACCATGACAACTCACCTGTCCTCACTGTGCTGAGTGTTCAGCAGTTTTTGATCAAAACCAGCAGGGTCCCCACACCCCATCCTCCCTGTTCACCAGAGCTCACCCTGAGTGACTTTTTTTGGTTTGTTTCCCTGGATGAAAAAAGTCCTCTGAGGAAAACGTTTTTGTAGAAAAGTTGAAACAAACGGCAGAAGCACTAAAAGACATCACAATGGGCGAGTTCACATACTGTTTTGAGCAGTGGGAAAAGCATCTCGATAGTGTATTGTATCAAATGGGGAGGGCTTTGAAGGTGACTGAAGTTTAAACATGGAAGAATAAATACACATTCATTTATAAATAAATTTCTGGGTTTTTTGGGCCCCCTTTGTACAAACCCAAGATTTTGACCGACACATTGAGAGCTCAGATGACAGGAGGGCTCTCTGGAAGTTCTCTGGAAGCCTTCAAGCTATTCTCAGATGCCTCGTCCACCACCACTGGCACTGCTTGCTGGCATCAAGGGACCTCGTGCCTCCTTGAGGATCTCTCTGTACTGTCAAACCACTTCTCCTGAGAAATTGTGTGGAAGGATACACTTCAAACTTGGGCTAGACTTTCCATCTACAGAGGCCTGTGTTCATCCTTATTGGTCAACTAGATGTTCAATAATTGAACTCTGAACAAAATGTATCTCACTCACGAAGTGGTTAACATACCTTGTCTATCAAGTATGCTCCCTGGGAGATTTGTTCTCATCATCCTCCCTCTCTCTAAACAGTGTGGGGGAAAAAAAATCTCTGTATGGTAAAGAATCCCGTGATTTGTGAAGTCATGTTTTGATCATCTGCTTCTTTTAGCCATGCACAATGGAGAGCACGTGGTAGCATGCTTGTCTCTTGGATCTCAGGCTTACAAGTGGCCCATTACCACCTGTAGCTCATTCTTGTGGCCAAAGCAGGTCATGTTGCTAAGGCTATACCTCTATATTTCCCAAAGATTGTAGTTAAAAGTTAACCAGATTTGGAGCTGGTGCTTTTTTGTTTTGTTTTGTTTTGCCAAAAGCATGTACGTCTAATACATGTGCCATGTACTTCTAACCAGAAGCCTGTATGATATGGTTGTCTTTTTTGTTGTGATGTTAGCGACCATCAATGATCTTTGCCTAATTCCATTATTTTATTGATAGTAGCAGAAGGGGATCCTCCTACACTGTCACTGGGCTTTCATTTTTAGCTGGAATGCCTCTATAAAGAAAAGCTTCCAGGCCAGATGCAGTGGCTCACACCTATAATCCCAGCACTTTGGGGGGTCGCGTTGAGAGGATTGCCTGAGCCCGTAGGTTTGACACCAGCCTGTGCAACTTGGCGAAACCTCATCTCTACAATAAATCAAAAAATTAGCTGGGCGTGGTGGCGCATGCCTGCAGTTCCAAATACTTTGAAGTCTAAGACAGAAGGATCACCAGTAGGTTGAGACTGCAGTGGCTGTGAGTGTGCCACTGCACTCTAGCCTGGGCGACAGAGTGAGACTCCAACTCAAAAAGAAAAAAAAAAAAGAAAAGAAAGTCTTCCCCTTTATCAGTTGTTAAATGTCTCTGAGACACTGTTGGAATAGGCACAGTTGAAAGACATAGCGCATGAATAATCCTTGCCCTTTATTCATTAGATTTCCAAATGGTGAGTTGATGCACTGTCCTTCAAAGATGATCTGAAAAGAGTTGTTTTTGAGCATCATAATAAATAATGGATTTAAACATATTTGATTGATTTTAATTCTTGCAATTTTTGTTTTCATGGCTGCCTACATTTTTCCATATTTGGCCAGTGGGAACTTCTTCAAGTTGACCCTTGAATTTTTTTCACCTCATTGGCCTTGGATAGCTTTTTTTGGTTTTCTGGTATGATAAAATGTACCAGGCTTATCTTGTATTTTTTCCTTCTTAGGCTGAGGCATGCTATTTCTTTAAAAAGTGAGAAAAGTGTATTTTGAGGCCATACTCTGGATATATATATATATTTTTAACCAATAGATACGTATTTTTTATTACAGTTCTTAGGTATTGAAAAACAAGAAGAAAAATTACTTATGATCCCACTGTCTTAACTAAATCAACTTCTTGCATCTGTGTTTTCTCGTACTAGAATTTTAGTGTCTTGTCTTGAGTTAAAGCCCAAACTGAACCAGTGTGCTGCTAACTCATCCTTTCTTTTTTTTTATGGTATTATGGGGTACAGTTAGGGGTTAGGCATACAAAATGCTTTGTTCAGGCACCCTTGATGATAAGAGGTGTCTCCCCATCCCCAGACGGATATTTATCACCATTAATCCCATCGCCCTCCCCCAGCCCTCTAGTTTCCCACCACTGTCAGTCATTTTCTTGTGGTAATACATTGGGTGATCAAGGTCTACTATATGAGTGAGAACGTGTGATACTTAGTTTTTTGTTTCTGTGAGAGGTCGCTCAGTATTATGGACTCTAGTTCCATCCAGGTTGCTGCAAAATTCATGATTTCGTTCTTTCTTATGGCTGCATAGTATTCCGTTGTGTATATGTACCACATTTTTTTAATCTAGTCCTCTTTTGCTGGGCAGCATGGTTGCTTCCAGGTTCTTGCTATTGTGAACAATGCTGCGATAAACATACGTGTGCAGGTATCTTTTTTATAGAGTGATTTGTGTTCTTCAGGGTGTATTCCCAGTAGGGAGGATTGCGGGGTCATATGGGAGGTTGGTGTTTAGAGCTTTTAGGAATCGCCACACTGCTTTCCACATCTTCACTTACGCTTTGAGACTCACTTTAGATGTTAACTCCTCAGAGAAGCCATACTTCAATTTTCCTCCCACATATTCATTCTCATGCCCACACTGATGCTGGAGAAGATACTTTGACATGTGCCATGAAAGTTCCTATCCCTACCCATGAAATAGCATTTGCCACACTGTACTATAATAGTCTCTATACTGGTTTATGTAGATTGTAAGTGCTTTGGAAAACAAGGGATGTGATTTTATTCTTTAGCATATGTCTCCATGCCCCTTGATAGTATCTGGCATATGGATGTTATTCTTTGATACTTCTTCTTGTCATCATCATCACCATCATTATCACTTTAGTGACAAGGACTCTGTCATTCAGGCTGAAGTGCCATGGCAAGATCATAGCTTGCTTCAGCCTCAAGCTTCTGGGCTCAAGTCATCCTCTGGCCTCAGCCTCCCAAGTTGCTAAAAATACAGGCACACACCTACCAAATCTGGCTAATTTTTACAAAATGTAGAGACAAAGTCTCCCTATGTTGTCCAGACTAATCTCGAACTCCTGGTCTCAAGATATCCTCCCCTCTGCCTGCCAAAGTGCTGGGCCTAATACTTTTATTTTTTTATTTTTATGATGACAAGTGGTCATCACCCAGGTAAAGTTTGGGAAACCCTTTGGTACCACTTTTCCTGGCTGAGATCAGATATCCTTATTGAAGTTGTGTCCCCCCCAACCTACCCTATCAGCATACCACTACTGCCAATCCCTTTCTTATAGTATTGTGGTAAATATTCAAGTCCACTTATGAGTGAGGACATGTGGTACTCTGTTCCTTGTTTCTGTGAGATATCACTGAGTATAATAGACTCTAAATCCATCCAAGCTGCTGCACAGTCCATATGTTTGTCCTTCTTTATGGCTGCATAATATTCAACTGTGTATATGTACCACATTATTTTCATCCAGTCGAATTTCAATGGACAGCATGATTGGTTCCATATTTTTGCTATTGTGAATAGTGCTGCAATAAACATGTGTGTTCAGGCGTCTCTTTTGTAGGATAATTTGAGTTCCTCTGGGTATATTTCCAGTGGGGAGATTGCCTTGAATAATGATCACAATACTATAGAAAAGAATTGGCAGTAGTGGGATTCTGCTGGGGGAGGGGGGGCACGCTTCAAAAACAAGAGTACCTGCATAATGAACATTTGGATACCTAACCCTGAGTTGTACCCCACAACTTTAAAATTAAAAAATTAAAAGAGAAAATAAATAAATAGATAGATAGAAAGATAGATAAATAAATAAATAAAACAGATGCTGGCGAGGATGCCGAGAAAAAGGAACGTGCTGCCCTGCTGGTGGGAATGTAAACTAGTGCAATCTTTTTGGAAAACAGTGTGGTGATTTCTAAAAGACATTAACCTTCCATATTTGTTTTTAATGCCTGAGAATGTAATCTATCTCACTTATTCAATAAAATATTTAAAATAATCTATTTTAATTTTTTGAAATTTTTTATTTTAGTCTCTCAGATTTGAAGTAGTTTCTCCTCCTTCCTTCTGAATATTATTATTTAAGTTATCAGAATAATTTAAAACTCTCTATGTCTACTTCAAATATTATCTATGTGTTCATGACACTTACTGTAACATTTGACTCAGTCTTTTTTTTTTTTGTACTGGAATTACTAGCAATTTATATTTGTAGTTAGCGTTTCAACCCTTATTTTTATTATATAGTCAAATTCCAATAGCAAAAACATGTGGTTGTAGTCTGTTGAAACATACATGCTATGCTTATTATTTATTCTTTGCTCTTAGTGCTTAGCTCAAGACTTTGCTTATAACATTTGCTTATAAATTAATAATTAATGCTGGATTAAATTACACTGAAATACTACTTAGCACTAGTACTGATAAGAATGAAGCAAAATTTTTTTTCTAAGAGGTTCATATTTTGTGCTAATCAGATTTATACATATTCAATTAATTTGACCATTTTCTTTAATATATGCTGGTCAGATTGTTGCAAGCTTTTGGTTAATTTCCAGAGTTTTGAAAAAGTTTACTTTTAAAATTTCTCCCAGAGTTCTCATTGCTTTCATGGAGGAGCAGAATTTTCTCGGTCCTTATTTCATCACTCTGAACATGCTGTCTGTATTTCTTTTAAAATGTACTTTGGTGCTTACTGCATTTCAAAGACTTTGTCCATTTTGCCAAATTTGGTGTAAGGTTGTTTTTAATATGCCTTTAGCCCTTATTATTTTCTTACCATGTACAGAATTTATAGTGATGTCAACTCTCTCAACCCCAATATTGCTGATTTGCGTTTTAGCTCATGTTTTATTCCTGATCAGATTGACTACAGTTTTATCAATTGTATTGAAAGTTTTAAAGAACCACTCATCATTTCATTGATTTTCTCAGTTGTTTTTATTGTTTCTATTTTATTGATTTCTACTCTAAAGTTTATTGTCTTCTTTATTCTGCTTCATCTCTAGTTTTTTGTTCTAACTTTTTCCTATTATCTTAAGCTGGAAATAGTGGTTATTAATTTGAGAATATTCTTCTTTTATATATAAGAATTGTATGCTTTGAATGTCTAAGAAGTGGCATACCACAAATTTTGATATGTAGTGTTTTCATTTTCTTCCAATTTAAATACTTCAGATTTCCCCTTTGATTTCTTTTTTGATCCATGTCTTATTGAAGTGTGCTGATTAGCTTCCAAATAAGTTTATGTATTCTTATGCAATTGATTTTTAGCATTATCCCATTTGAACAAAGAATATATTTTTGTATTAGAGTATTTGAATCAATTTAAGTTTGTTGAATCTTGTTTTATGACCAGAATATGGTCAATATTTGCAAACATTTCAGCACATTTGAAAAGAATATGCATTCCACTGTCATTGGGCAGTTTTCTGTAACTTTCCATTATCACATGTTGGTCACTTGTGCTGTTAGGCCTTTGTATGCCTAATGATTTCTTGTCTCACTGTTTCATTAATTATTGAAAAAGATGCATTAAATTTCTATCAGTTATTTCTTTGTGTATTTTGAAGCTCTGATATTAGATGTATAACTGTTTATCATTGCTAGATTTACCCAATAAACATATCCTTTATCATTATGAAGTGATTATCAATATTCCTTTTAATAATTGTGGACTCAAGTCTATTTTAGCTGGCATTAACATAGTTACTTCAGATTTGTTTGTATTAGCATTAGCATAGTCTATATCATTTTCAATCATTTTATCTTCAGTTTATTTATATCTAAAGTGTGTTTCTTTTTTTTCCCACCTTTAAATTTTTTATTTTAAAATTGTAGGGTGCAATTCAGGGTAGGTATGCAAATATTCATTGTGCAGGTACCCTTGTTGATGAAATGTGTTCCCCCTTCTCCAGGCAGTTTCCACTACTCCTGATCCCACCTCCCCACCACCCCATGTCCCCGCTGTTTTCCACTACTGTCAATCTTTTTCTTATAGTATTACAACAGTTGTTCAAGGTCTACTTATTAGTGAGAACATGTGATACTCAGTTCTTTTTTTCTGTGAAAGATCACTCAGTATTATAGACTCTAAATCCATCCAGGTTGCTGTGAATTTCATGATTTTTTTCTCCTTTATTGCTGTGTAATATTCCATTTTGTATATGTACCACGTTTTTTTAATTTAGTCCTCTTTTGATGGGCAGCATGGTTGGTTCCATGTTCTTACTATTGTGAACAATGCTGTGATAAACATACGTGTGCAGGTATCTTTTTTGTAGAGTGACATGAGTTCTTTCAGGTATATTCCCAGCAGGGGCATTGCGGGATCATATGGAAGGTCGATTTTTAGAACTTTTAGGAATCACCACACTGTTTTCCACAGAAGTGGTACTAGTTTGCACTCCCATCAACAGTGTAGAAGTGTTCCCTGTCCACCACATTCTCTCCAGCATCTGTTGTTTTTTGAGTTATTGATGATGGCCATTCTGACTGGAGTTAAGTGGTATCTTGGTGTAGTTTTAATTTGCATTTCGTTGATGACTAATGAGGCAGAAGATTTTTTCATGTATCTGTTGGCTGCTCATATGTCTTCTTTTGAGAACTGTCTATTCATATATTTTGCCCACTTTGTAGTGGGGCTGTTTGTTTTTTTTTCCTTCCAGCACGTTTGAGTTCCTTGTAGATCCTAGATGTTAGGCCTAAAGTGGGTTTTTTGAATACAGCACAAATTTAGGCCTCTAAAATCTAATCTTGAAATCTCCACCTTTTAAATTGAAGTGTTGAGATATTTACATTTAATATAATTATTTTTAGAGTTGAGTTCAAATATACCATCTTGCTATATATTTTATATTTGTCTCAATTCTATTTAGTGTGTTTTTCTTCTTCTGTTTCTTTTAGATTGAATGCTAAAAGAAAAACCAGTCAAATCAACTCTATATCTGATAAACATATCTTTCAAAATTGAGGGTTAACGCTAGACATTTTCAAATAATTAAAAGTTGAAGCCGGGCTCGGTGGCTCAGCCTGTAATCCCGCGCCTTTGGGAGGCTGAGGTGAGTGGATTGCCTGAGCCCGCGGGTTCGAGACCCGCCTGGGCAGGCGAGACCTCATCTCTACAATAAATCAAAAAACTAGCTGGGCGTGGTAGCACACGCCTGTAATTCCAGCTACTTGGAAGGCTGAGGCAGAAGGATCGCCGGAACCCAGCAGGTCGAGGCTGCGGTGGCCGGGAGCGGCCACTGCACTCCAGTCTGGGCGACAGAGTGAGACTCCAACTCAAAAAAAAAAAAAAAAAAAGTTGAGAAGATTTATCATAAAGTTGTATTACTGTAAATGTAAAATAATTTCTCAGACTGAAAGGACATGACATATGAGGAAAACTGGTATCTGCAAGAAGGAATTAAAAATACCAAAAATGTTTAATATATGAGTAAATATAATACTTTTCTTCCTTAAACTCTCTAGAAGACAATTATGTTTTAATGGCAAATATATATCACTACTTTTTGTGGTTTGTAACATATATCAATGAGAAATACATGACAGTAATATTAACAGTGGCTGAAGAAACAAAATTATTTTGTTAGAAAGGTCTTTATCTCTTTGGAGAGTAGTAAAATACAAACTCTAAGTCTCCTGTAGTATAGACATGCACTCTAATCTAGAAGCTATTGTTAAAAATAATGCAGGACAAAAATAGACATTTTACAAAGAATAATATAGAATCAAACATTAAAAATGTTGAACGTCATTAGTTATCAAGATAATAAACATTAAAATTACAATGAGCTATAATGTCACATCCACTAGAAAGGCTTAAATTAAAAACACTGACAAGAGGAAGTCCTCTTTTGGCTAAGTAGAATAAAAGAAAATGTGCATGCCATTTCATGTGAAACAATTAAAACAACAACAAAACAGTGGTATTTCAAGACAGTGCAATTTGAACTGCAAAAAGCAGTGATCACTGAGAAAAGAGAAACAAACAAGATGAGCCTTATGATTGCCAAAATATACTAACTGGAGATTATTTTTAGGCCTAGATTCAGGGATAGGAAAATTAGAAGGAGCATGGCAGTCACCTTCAGTTGAGAAGATGAGAAACACAAGGAGACGCTCAGATGGCTGTACCAAGTGCACAAATGAACTGTCAGATAGCAAGGACACTAATTTATATGTAATTGGGATACTTAGATGGAGGAGGAAATATATTTGAAAAGATTATAGGAAATTTATTTTAAAATTTGACAAAAGTAACAAAAATCCATAGAGTATCCAAGAAGCTCAATATCCCTGTGCACAGGAAGCACGAAAGAAAGCATATAAAGTCAAACATTATCAAATTGCTTAAGACAAGGCATACAAACTGAAGTGTTTTTAAAATGACACATAGCCACAGAGAAACAAAGATGAGACACTGGTGATTATCATCCTAGAACTGTGCACTCAGCAAAAGATATTTTTCAAAAATAAAGTTGAAATAAAGAGTTTTAGACATAAAAATGCACCCAATTATTTGTACTAGAAAAAAAAAATTAAGCCTTTAGGAAGAAGAAAAAGACACCAGATGGAAATCTAGATCTACACAAAAGAGTGAAGAACACTGAAAGTGGTAACTAAGCCGGGCTCGGTGGGTCAGCCTGTAATCCCGCGCCTTTGGGAGGCTGAGGTGAGTGGATTGCCTGAGCCCGCGGGTTCGAGACCCGCCTGGGCAAGTGAGACCTCATCTCTACAATAAATCAAAAAATTAGCCGGGCATGATAGCGCGCGCCTGTAGTTCCAGCTACTTGGAAGGCTGAGGCGGAAGGATCGCCGGAGCCCAGCGGGTCGAGGCTGCGGTGGCCGGGAGCGTCCGCTGC
>CAUYQG010093066.1:0-46355 GCA_963574415.1 Tarsius wallacei
TAGCAGGAATTACAGGCACGCGCTACCATGCCCAGCTGATTTTTTGATTTATTGTAGAGATGAGGTCTTGCCAAGTTGCCCAGGCGGGTCTCGAACCCGCAGGCTCAGGCAATCCACTCACCTCAGGCTCCCAAAGGCGCGGAATTACAGGCTGAGCCACCGAGCCCGGCTTACTTATCTTTTTTAGTGATAAACCCAAAGACTACTTATTACAAAATTAAATGAAAGATACAAAATAAATAAAGTGAAAAGCCAAAGTCGAGTGCCTAATCCAGTTCTTCAGATATATTCACTGTGGTGTGTGGACATAATCTTGTTGTGTGTCATTCCAGATATTGTTTATGAATACACAATTAGGTAGATGTGCATATAATAAGCTTTTTATCAAGCATGGGATCACAATTACAGATCTTATTCCGTAACTTACTTTTCCACTAATTGTAACATTGGAGTCTTCTTTCCAAGTTCATATCTTACAACTTCTATTGTTTGAAGGTTATTTTTTCTTGTGAAGGTAAGTCAATCTATGTAGCAAGTTGATAGGCTTTAAATATATTTTTAAAATTTTCCCCCACTATATATTTCTTTTATAAATCTCCTCATGACCAAAAGGGAAAAAATATAAATCACATGTCTGCTAAAAAGGCAAACTGAGGCACAGTAATATATTTTTAAAACCATTTATTTGAGCAGACAATAGTTCATGAGTCACATAGACCCCCATCAGAAGTGGTTCAGGCACCCTACTAAGGGAATGCCAGAGGGAGGCGTTTATAGGATGAACTCTGAAGTAAATACTTAATTGGTGAGTTATGTGGTTGTCTTATTTGGTCCATCCTCTTGGAAATTTCCTAGTCATATAAGGTTGTTGACTGCTTCTGCCTGATTGAGCTTACTTTTTTTTTTTTAATATAGGCATTTGCAAGTAATAGCTCAAGATACGTTTTGCATATGTTTGCAAATCAAGCAAGGTCAAGGTCACTTATGAAGCCTACTCGGAATTGTCTGCTCAGGGACTCAGGCCAGGTCTCCACTTTAATTTACTTTAACAATTCAAAGGCTAGATAAATAAAGAGGAGACAAGGATAGCTGCAACACATAAAAACTGAGAGATGGTTTTGATTCATAATATAGAAGTAACTTTTATAAATACGAAAAATAAACAATCTATTTACAAATAAAACAATGCAAAGTATATAAAAAGATAATTTACAGAAGATGTGTGAACACATGAAATTATATGTAATCTTTTTTTAAAGAAATAGAAATTGAAACTACTATAAAATGTTTTTCCCTACTTGATTGGAAAAAAGATTAAAGAACTGATCATCTCAAATATTGATGAAATATGGGAAAATTGCATATTTATACATTCTTGATATACTCGTAATAATCCCAGTCTCTTTGGAGGACAATTTGACTGATTGATCCAAATTTTTAAAGTAAACATTCTTTAATCCAGTGTGCTAGACAGAATTCTAAGATAGTGGTCAGGATTTTTACCCTTGTGTCCATCCTCTGTATAATTCTCTCTTTTTATTATGAGCAAAACCTATTCATATGATGGGATTTCACTTTTTAATTTATATTTGTATAGCAAAGGTGAAGAGAACTTGGAGATGTAATTAATCTCCAAAACCAGTTGCTTTTTATTTAACTAAAAAGAAGATTATCCCACGTGGGCCTTACCTAATCCGGTGAAAGTCCTCAGAAAAGAGACTGAGCTTTCCTAAAGCTCCTAAAGGGAGAAACTCTCCTGCTGAATTTCAAGAAGTAACCTTCCATTTTGTGGGAGGGCCTATAGGGGCCTCTAGAAGGAGAAAGTGGTTCCATTAGACAGCCAGCAAGAAAACAGGGACCTTAGTTCTACTGCCACAAGGAACTATATTCTTGTAACAATTATGTAAGTTTGGAAGAGGACCCTGAGCTTCAGAGAGGAGCACAAGTCAGCCAACACTGATGGCTTCTGTAGACCCAGAGCAGAAGACCCAGACAATACTCCTGACCCACAAAAACTGTGAGATAATAAATGGCAAGATTTAAAGCCACTAAGTTTGTGACAAACTGTTACATAACAAAAGGTGACTACTACACCCAACAATTGTACTTCTAGAAATATATCAGACAAAAATAGTCTGATAAGTATACAGTGTTGCATGTGCAATTATGTTCTTTTAAACATAATTTATGATAATCTGATTTTTCATTGACAATTTGGAAGGCTCTTCTGGCTCTTTATGTCATTAAGGCCTTCTCAATTAGTTAATTCGTCCTCTTTTTGTGAATTTTTATTTTAATGATGGGTACAATTCAGGGTTAGCTATACAAATGGTCATTGTACAGGTAAAGTCTGGGCCTCACTTTGGTCCCCACTTCACCTGATTTGAGATCAGGTACCCTTATTGATAAAGTGTTCCCCTCCCTCTCACGGCAGTTTTCCACTACTGCCAATCCTTTCTTGTAGTATTATGATAATTGTTTGGGGTCCACTTATGAGTGAGAACCATTCTTCCTTTCTTAAAGGAAATTCAATATGGCAGATACAGCACTTTTTTAAACCAAGATGGTTTTGTATGTGTGTGTATGCATGCATATTTTAATGGAATATCAAAGGTAAAGCTTTCTAATACAACTAAAGTAACTTGGGGATTTTGTTGTGACTGAGAGCCGAAAATTTGTTTCATGAAAAAGGAGGAGCCACTATTCCTTCTGCAGAAACTCTAGGGACTTCCTTTTTATTTCAAACGGTGTTTTTCAGAAGCACTGAATCCTTGGCTGTTTAAAAGGAAACAAAGCCAGGGGTTAATGTTTTCAAGTACTATTGCCTGGATTATTGTCTCTTCTAGAAAAGTAAATCCAAGATGGCAGCTGCCAAAATTGAATATACTTTTTGGGTATTCTTAAGGCTGAGTGCATAAATTATTGCTCTGGTAATGTACAGTTTAATGAACTCCACTGATAGATGTTTTGCAAGCGATTCTTTCATGCATTAAGAACCCTTAACAGCTTTCACTTCTAAATTGTATCCTTTGGTTTGCGTTTTAAATATTTGCAAATTTAAAGCCAAATTTAATTAAAGTTAATTACACAATGAATGCAGTGTGTGATTCCTCTTTTGATCTACTTATTTAACATCAATTTTTCTTTTTTTCATTGTATCTAAAAGAGATCTTCCAGTAGAGGTGAATAGACATTTGATGGAGTTAGATTTGAACTCAGGCAGTCTGGTTCCAAGACCTGCACCAGCAATTCTACCTGCATACATTAAAGATTAGCTATCTTAGATAGCCACACATCTTTTTTTTTTTTTTAAGTTGCCCAGGCGGGTCTCGAACCCACGGGTTCAGGCAATCCACTCCACACATCTTAACTTTATAGAAAAGTGTCATCACCAAGTAAAACCAGTGAGAGAGTTTAAACTGAGTATTTATTTTTAATGTAGGAAAACCTTATCCAAATGGTGAAGGGTGTGAGGAAGATTGTGGGAAAAGATTAAGGCAATACAAGCAACAATTGGAAAATATTCAATTTTTATGAAGCTCTGAATTGACAAATTCAAGGGAGAATCACAAATGTGATTCAATTCTGAAAAACAATAATTTTTAAAGACACTGTGAAATATTCCTCCCCAGTTGAGATCTAAGTGCTAAGTTTGTATCTTCCCTTGCTATGTAGCTTCTATCCAAAGTCCCTGTTGATCACAGCTTCTGGAGATAAGCAGGGCGCCTACAGGCAAATTGGCCCTCAGTCTTCGTAGGGTCAAGCCACATAAACTGTTATCTTCTCCGTATCATCTCCAGGGTGACAGAAGCGGAAGGGCCTCTTAAAATTTAGACATCTGTTATAATTATTAGTATTATTGTTGAGAATTATAATGTTTTCATAGAACTTATTGCTAGGAATCATAGCAAGTGTGTTCACGGTACCCTTCCCACCCTCCACCCCCACCCACCAGAGATCTGTTGCCTGGGTTGTAGCTTTAAACTCCTGGGCTCAGCCAGGCATGATGTCTCAAGCCTGTAATCCCAGCACTTTAGGAGGCCGAGGCGAGAGGATTGCCTGAGCTCAGGGGTTCGAGACCAGCCTGGGCAACTTGGTGAGACCTTGTTTCTACAATAAATCAAAAATTAGCTGGACGTGGTAGCACGTGACCTATAGTTCCAGCTACTTGGAAGGATTGGCTTGGGCCCAACAGGTCGAAGCTGCAGTGGCCATGAGCATGCCACAGCACTCCATCCTGGGCAACAGAGTGAGACTCCAACTCAAAAAAAAAAATTCCTGGGCTCAGGCAATCCTCCTTTCTCAGCCTCCCAGGTAGCTAGGACTACAGGCGCACCCCACTATATCCAGCTATTTTTTTTTTTTTTGTAGGGATGAGGTCCCATCATGTTGTCCATGCTGGCCTGTAATTCCCCGACCTCAAACAGTCCTACCGCCTGGACCTCCCAAGAACTGGAATTATAGGCATGAGTCACCACTCCCAGTCCTTCAATCATTACATCCCATTCCATTGTCACAAGGCAGCAGTCCTCTGGATTACCCATGCTGTCAGGAGATGTTCCCATTACCCCAGGGGCTCAGATATCCTGCTTGCAACTTGAAAACTGAATGTCACTTTTTGTTCCACAGAACTCATCCACAAAGTGGAAAGAAGAGCTGGACTTTCCACATACTGATCTATGATTTCAAGTTTTGATTTTCCTGAATCCTTCTTAAAACATCCTGTCACCATTGAGTGTCAACACTGGTTTCCCTTTGAGCATGTGCTATGTGCCCTGCTTATCTTTTGCACCTTTGCTATCACCAGCACGTAGGAACCCCCAACTCCTTCCTCCTCTCTTAAAGCTGCTTTGCCTTCTTCCAAGAGGACTCAGCTGAGTGCCGTTTCACCTTCCTTTGGAAAACACAGCTCTGAAATGCAGCCTTTCTTGATAGAAAGCATGGTTTATGCAGCTATTATATGTGTTAATCAGCAAGGATACACACACACCCAGCCATTTCCGGAAGAACGCGCTGCCAGGTCACTTCACAATCACTCCTTTTATTTGGCATCCACTTGTCCATTTGGAGAGTATTACCACTGTTCAGAGAATTTTTCCTCCATCAAGCATTTTCTGTTTGAAAATGAGGCATAAATGGCCTCTTTTCCTGTTTTAGCCTGTGCACAAAATGGAGTCCAAGTTGAAAACAGATACTGTCTTTGTCAGAATCACTCATACAACAGCACGTGTTTCGGGTTGCAACAGCACCTAACTGTAGGAATGCAGCCTTGTTCTTTTCTTGTCCTCCAACAGGCTAGAACTCATTTTATCTGCAACAAAAATCTACTTGAATTAATGGAATACTGGGCCACTTGAAATACCTTCTGCTGCATAAGTACACTTTTACCCTCTTATTGTACCTGGGAGTACGAGTTGCAGCCACCATGAGTCTCTTAGTGTACAACAGTTCTCAAGGCTAACTCGATATGAATTGCATAAGTATTATTATTTGCCATGTCTCTTGTCTTTTAGTTTCAATTCCTTCATAATTCTTTGAAAGAGTCAGGTAGTTAATATAGTTTGGGGTGGCTAATGATATCTAAGGATAAATGTGAGCCTATCGTTATATTTATGCAAAGAAATAGCAAAGTGGAAAAAATGGGCATCACACACACATATGATGTATATAATAAACACCCACACACAGAGCAAAAAAACTAGCTATTCTCTTTCCCTATGAGTAGCTACCCACTGTCTTAGAGTAGCCTCGCTCTAAGACAGGTAACCTGTTCACATTTTACTGGCAAAGAACGTCTAAAATATAATAAAGACTACAAGGATCACTAAGCAGGAACAACCCATTCTCTGTCCTCTTAATTTCATCAAGGTCAAAGCTGGCTAGGTCTTTGAGTGTTCGAGGAACTGACATCATGGTGAAAAATCCATCAGTCCATGCTGGATCATAACTCACTTAGCACTGTCCTTGCAGACATGTGAATATCTCCCTGGTATTGGATTGGTTACAATGGAAACAGCGAAAAATTCTTATCATAAAAAGTAAAGATTTTCATTTGTGAGCTCAATTATTGGATCTGTCATCTTCCATCAGTAGAAAAATGGGAGAAATCTAATACTTGTTTTGTTTTAACCACCCAGAGAAGGAAGAGCATGGAGTGTGGGAAATTAATATATCTGGCTTACTCCCTCCACCCCTCCCTCAGGGATACGTGGTCAGGGGCAGACAAATTACTTTTCCATCATATTTGGCCCCAGACTACCCTGGTGAGTGAGAAGAAAGTGAATCATTTGATAAGATTTGGAAAATAGCATCTGTTTTTCTTAGTGTTTCTGGATGAATTTATCAGGCATCCTGTAATTTACACTTTCTGTTGAAAACTATACTAAAATATTCTGCCATGGACATGAAGCTTTTGAAAAGAAGCAGAAACTATGAGCTGACCACGCCACTGGAGAGTTTACATTCAAGAGTAGAATAATCTGAAGTGTTTAGTTGTTTCCTCCCTAGAAAAAAATGGCACTCTGTGCCTACATAAAGCACTTACTTGCTTCATGAACTTGGAACTAAACAAGGGTGTTTAGACAATTCCAGTTCTAGGATTTTATGTTATTCTCTTTATTCTTACTGTGTGTACGTTGTGCTTACTCTATGCTAAGCACTGTGCAAGGGGCGAGGGATATATGAATAACTATAACATCTGTTCCTGAGAAAAATAAATATGGGCATCAAGAGCGAAGTACAAATACAGGTAAACACTGTTAAGAGCTCACACACATTGAGGGCTTACTGTTGTAAGCTTTAGATATATTGGTTTATTGAATCACCTTCTCTGTGAGGCAGATTCTACCATTTATGTTAATTTTACAAATGAGGAAACTGAGGCAAGCCACTTGCCTGATATAACCTTGCTAGTAAATGAAGAGCCAGGATTTGGGCCCATGTGCACTGGGTCCAGAGTCCATGTTCAGAGCCACTGTGCTATGATACAACAACGTGAATGTGATGTTTAAACACATAACTACTAGGTGTCAGGGAGTACACAGAAGAGCCTGCTGGCACAGCTCTGGGCAAGTTTGGGGAGGTGGTATTCAAGACAGAGGGAGTCAGAGTCATCTCTGACTGTGCTTCTACCTTTTTAAGGAGATGACATCTTGAAGGGAGATTTATAGGATAAGAAAGTGGTTGCTAGTTGAAAGAAGAGATCTGAGGAACCTTCCAAGGAGAGGACAAAGCTCAGTAAAACCTTGAACTAAAAAGTGGTGCTTGGGGCTGGTGGGAGGGGTAGTGAAAGGTGAGAGAGGAGTGTCTATTCCTGGGACCTGAACCATGAGACTCAATGCTGGGCGAGTATCCTGGCAATAGAGATGTTTAACGTGGAGTAACTGGGAGGAGATCTTGAGGAAGAGCAAATCACACTACCTTTTCACAGCTCAAGCCCTTCATGCCCCAGGTGTTCAGGTAGGTGTGTGCTCTGACTTGTATTCCAGTTCAGAGGGCTGGATTGTTTAGTATAAAGTAGGGACAGGACAAAGCTATAGGCAGGAATGAGATGAAAAAGATTTTGTGTCTATACCAGGAATGCATATTTTCTCTATAATGATGGTTTTAGAAAAATCAACGCAACAGCTCTGTGGAACTTGAATTGGTTAGGTACGCAGCTCTAAATTTCACATTTATAATATCGGCTATCTTCGTGAATGTTATATGGATATTTGATCTTTGTAAGTCTCTTAATGAACAATAACAGAGATGTAACAGATTGTTTTTTATCAATATCTACAAAGATTTTCTCTGCCAAACCATTGGACCAAAATATTCTGTAGAATAAAGTAGACCACTCGGGAGTTTCCTGACTCCAATTTCGTCTTTCTGCCTTGAGAGAGAAATGGTCCTGGCACCAGAATACTCAGCAGAAATAAGAGAGTCAGGCAAAGGAACTGTGAAATCCATGTAATAAATAACCATCTATTAATAATTTATCTGGCAAATATTTATAGAGGGCCTCGGCATGGTGGGTTCGTTTAGACATGCAACAGTAACAAGTGGTTTTCCCCATAAAGTATGTACATACGATGGTTGACTGTAATTAATAGGTCAGCCTAAAGGTGAATAAAACAAATTCCAAGAACACTTTTTAACAAACCTTTTACCCATCATGTTAATTATCTTATCTTTCAGTAGGATCTGGAGTCTTTCTGTGTAATCTTCAGCCTGTGTACAATGTGCATGTTAATTACTTTAGCTTGCTTTTGTGGAAAGGAAAGAAGGTGGGAAATCCTGGATTCCAGAACCGGTTCAAGTTCAAATAAAGTGCTGCTCTATAAAAAGAAGAAATTAAATTGGATGATTTTTAAATCCACTTTGAATTTGAACATGCTAAGAGTGTAATACTTCATATTTGCTCACAGCTCTCCTACCTGCTACAGATGCATGCTTTCAGTTTGGAACAGACCATTCTGGTTGACACCAGTGACAAACATTCCCCACTTAGAACAATTTTCCTTTCCATTAAGTTACCCGAATTTCTGAGTCAAGTCCTATTTGGAATAGGCATTTGATAGTTTTTCTCTTCCCACAAATACACTAAAGTACTCAATCATAACAGACTCAGTCAAACCTGCAAAAGCAGATGCTGTTCCCTAAATATTACCCATCAACTTCTTCACTGTTATATTGAGTTGTTTACAATGAAACAAGGGTACCAATCCACTGTGGTAATGATAAGACCAGTGTATTTCCTGACGTTAGAAACAAGTCAAAATCCATTGTTCTCACTTCCTTTGCAGAGTTTAGTTGACCTCATCTAAATTTAGGAAAACACTAGCTTGAAAGTTTGCACTGGTAATTTTGATATAAAATAAAAACAAAAAAATTTATCAAAGACCTTGGCTTATTTTTCATTATTGCTTAATTCTACATATTTTAGATGTAAGTGCATAGAATTTTGCAACAATTTTTGTGCATTTTTGTTTCAAAAGACACAAATTTAAATTTCTAAACATGTTTAAAATATAAAGGAGTTCAAGAAAAAGAAAAAATTGCCTGTAATTTTGCTTGCATCTTAAAGATAGCTACTGTTAATGCTGGGGAGACACCCTTTCAGAAACTTTTCTGCATATGTGTGTGTGTGTGTGTGTGTGTGTGTGTGTGTGTGTTTACACATAGATATATATAATGAAATATATATCTTTCCCACTTCACTGTGCAGTGCTTTACTAGATTGTAGATTGGTTGAGACACAAAAGATACCCATACTTTGTTCTGATGGCCTACCAGAAAACAGTATGAGGTGCTGTTTCCTTCCCATTCTAGGTTACATATTTTCTTATTCCTTCTATGATAATAATGATCCTAGGGGGAAAAAATGATACATTAAAGGTAAGGGTTATCCCAAATTTAGTCTGTTAAATTTGTCTTATACTTAGAACTAAATAAAAATCTTTGTTGAGAAATATAGATAGATAGATAGATAGATAGATAGATAGATAGATAGATAGATAGATAACCAGCTTAATATGTTGTTGTTTTGTAATTTGCAAGGAGTTAAACGAAGAGAACTGTCATTGATAGAACATTTACAGTATATCAGGCTTTGTGATAGAAAATTTAAATGTGCCTTTAAAGCTAATCTTTATACAACAAAGAGAGTCCAGAATTATCTATTTTTAAGCTAAGGAAACTGAGATTCAGAGAGTTTCAGTAGTTTGCTCAAGGTCACACTGCTGAACAGCCATAAAGATACAATTCGAGCCCAAGCTTGTCTGGTTCCAAAAATCTATAGTTGTTCTTTTAAAAAATAATATTAATAGCTTTGTTTTCAAGTAATGTTTACTTATAGTTAAAAAATGTAGAAAATAAAAAATATATAACAAAGAAAGATAAGGACATTAATAAACCCACCCCCAATTAACTATGCCAGTTAATTGTCTGGCATATTTTTTTTTCATCTGGGTTCTGACTGTATACTAAAATACACATGTATTTCTTATTGCTTTCATTCACTTTCTCATTTCCTTCCTTCCTGTTTTTCTTTCTGTTTTTAAATGGGACTGTGATCTACATGCCATTTTGCAACTTGTGTGTTGTTGTTATTGTTTGCCACTTGGCTGTTTACTTCCTGGACTATCAAACTCCTTTTGAATGGCTATAAATTAATGTAGCATTATTTATTATAGTTAGTCAGTTTCTAATAAATGCATATATGGGACCATTGTAAATGATATTTCGGTATACTTTCTATTTATGTATGTATGCAAGTATTTTTTAAGATAAATTACCAAAGCTAAACATCTCTGAGACTAAAAGTATGAACACATTAAATTACAAAAAATATTGCAACATTACCTTCCAAAAAAGTTTACCAGTTTATACTCCCTCGGTATAAAAGTGTATGAAAGTGTATAAAAGTGTCCCTATTCCATGACCCCAGGAATTATTAGTAAACCCTCACCAAAGGAGAAGGATAGAGGAACTTGTTCATCCCATCCCAGTGTACTCATCAAAACACTGAGACTGAGAGGGGTAAGGGTTTGCTCATCATCATACCGGGAGTAAAATCCAGGACCAAGCCCAGCTGAATTACAACATTAAATGTGTAAGATGTAGTAATAGAGAGCCTACAATTCACAGCACTAGGTACTGTTCTTAGCAATTCTGAATTCATTTAATCCTCACGTCCACTCTGTGAGTTGCATACAATTACTAACCCCAGATTTCAGATGTGAAAACCGAGGCACAGAGAGCCACTGTGAGAGGCAGAGTCACTGTTAAAATTGAGCAATATGGTCCCAGAGTCCATGCACCAACCTCTGTGCTATATTTCCATTGTATACTTATTTTCTACAAAGTAATTTGTTTCCAAGGAGTATTCCAACCAAGTCACTTAGCAAAGTCCACTAAAATGTCATGATCATAAAAAATCCTTATGCTATCAAATGCAGAGGAAGACCAGGATCAAAGATTTTGAACTGTTCATGGTTTATTAGTAAGGGAGAGTCAGGCACAGTGGCTCACACCTGTAATCCCAGCACTTGAGGAGGCAGAGGCAAGAGGATTGCCTGAGCCCAGAAGTTGGAGACTAGCCTGGGCAACGTGGCAATATCTCTCATCTCTACAAAATTAAAAAAAAAATGCCAGGAATGGTGCTGCATGTTTGTAGTTCTGGCTACTTGGAAGGCTGAGGCAGAAGGATTGCCTGAGCCCAGCAGGTCAAGAGTGTGGTAGCCATGAGTACGCTACTGCACTCCAGTCTGGACAACAGAGTGAGACTCTGACTCAAAAAAAAAAAAAAAAGTAAGGGAAAAAGTTAGTAAAAGTAGTGAATCTTTTCTTGTGGTTTTAGTCAAAATGAGATATCAACACGATTGGATTGGGATCAGAAAATCTATTTGAACTTAGCTTAATTATGCAGAAGTAGGTGATTTCTCCTCCAGTGAAGTTCTGTATCTTCTTAACTACTAACAGATATATGCAAAGGTGATTTGCGAATGGTGATTTCTGTAGAAAGGTACAGCTTCTGATACACATGTGTATATGTGTATGCATATGTGTATAATTATTGATGCATATATTTGAAATTTCTCTGTTTCAAGGACCAACAGCCATAAATTGAGGAAATAGAAACAGACAAGTTAAACAGTTGTTCTGAGCTGGCACAGTGGCTCCAGAAAATATAGTACTCATCAGTATGGCAGTTTGAATTTCTTTCCAAGTTCATGGCTTGATATTCCAGTCTTATTCCATTTCTTTTTTCATGTTAAAATTCTACAATATTCTGAATAAACTGTAGCAAATTTTAGGCTTACAGCTATTAGAGGATGGAAAAAATGAGAGGTGGAGGGAAAATATATATTTATAAAATATATATATTTATAATATATGAAATTACTTAAGATGTGTCAAACATTTAAACATTTTATCATATGACAAATAACTTTAAATGCACATCAGCATTAATAGCGAAGGTAAAGGATTGTTTTACACTAAACCATTCAGCGAATATTTTATTCAGGGAAAAAAAATTAAATGTATAGTTAGATTTAAACAGATTTTCTTTGGTCAAGGAAAGAAAAGAATGGAGAGATAGCACCCAATGAACATCTACAAAAACCGTGCATTATACGTATATTAGTAATTACTCCTGTTAGTAATCATTACTATTCTCAATTTAAAAATTAAGAAACCAACTCAAAGATAGCATACCAGAGCGTCACTGCTAGTGAGCAGAGAGCTGGGAGGAGAGCCGAGTTACTCTTTCCTGAACTCCAGTGGCTTCAGAGAATGCTGAAATGGGCCACCCTTCCCTCTGAAGCAACCAGTTGATGTGCAGTGGGAAGATGGGCAGCGCTGATTTGGGGCAGAAGTGGGAGCACACTGGCCTGTGGCAGAAGGAACCTCAGCTCCCTCTGAGTCCAGCTGGGGAGGAACTCTGTGCTTCCTGACATGGGGGAGAGGGAACATGTCCCATACTCTCCACCCTGTGCCACATCCAAAACATGAGGCTAACATGGATGCTCATTTTAATCTAAGACAGCTGCTGGGGAACTCAGGCATTTTATTGTATGAGCATGTCAGTTTGTATTGACAGCATGTTCTTATATATGGATGTGCATACACTCTGCACAGAGATATCTAGATTGACTGTAATCCCCACATGTGATCTATAGCAAAATGTTTAAATAGTGACATCTTCCACTAAAATTCCCAAGGTCACTGCCAGGTGGCAGACTGTCCACTCTAAATTAGATCTCATTCTCTCTGCTCTCTAGGACAGGTGCCAATAAATAGTAAAAACCCAAAAATGGAAAGCCAGAATAGGAGCTTTATAAAAGAACTGAGAGAAACCCTAATAATTAAAGATTTCTAGTATTAACCTTTCCACTTGGAATGTGTACTTTCTGGTCATCATGTTCTTTTTAAGGGTCCATTTTTATTGAAGAAGAAAAGGTTTTGATGTCTGTTCTGATATTTTGTTTTGATATTCAGAAGAATATAGGGTTCTGTTCATATAAATCAAGGTTGGAATTTAACAGGTACCAGGCAAGTTTAAGCCATATGAACTAGAATTTTAAAATATATCTACACAGATGTCTCAGAGATTGGTGGATGTGACCTCACATTGACAACAAAATTCTCTGTCTGGCACTGTTTCTATGTTGTTGACGGTTTCGGATATGGTTTGTTTGAACCCACCAAATCTAATGGTGAAATCTAATCTCCAGTGTGACAGTGTTGAGAGGTGGGGCCTAGTGGGAGGTGTTTGGGTCATGAGGGGGATCTTTCATGAAGACAATAATGCCCTCCCTCCATATGGAGGAGTTGTGAGTTAGTACTCTTAGTTCTCTGAAAGAGCTGGTTGTTTAAAAGAGCCTGGCACCTCCTCTGTTTTTTCCTGCTTCCTCTCTTGCCATGTGATCTCTGCACATACCAGCTTTCCATCTTCTCCCATATGTGGAAGCAGCCTGAGGCCTCAGCAGATGCCCAGTCTTGAACTTTCCAGCCATTAGAAGAATCATGAGCCAAATAAACATTTTTTCTTCCTAAAACACACAGTTTCAGGTATTCCTATATAGAAACACAAATGAACTAAGGTGACATCTCTAGAAGCCCTGTCATTGATCTTTCAAGGGTAGAGTTGTAGGTGGTACCCTCTCATTGATGTTCTACTGACTAGCATAAAGGGTAGGTATTGAAAACTGCTTGTGTTGAGAATGGATGAAGATACAGGATTATATCTCAGATGTCTCAGAGGAAAGTAACAAAACTTGGAAGAAATCACTTAGCACAAGTGTCACAGAGTAAACTGGAGAAACTTACTGGGAAGAGCCAGAAAAGTAATGTAGATTTGCTAATGCTGAAATGTAGCCAAGACACACGGTTTAGGTTGCAGTAGAATAAATCAGTAGCTTCAGCAGACTCAGTAAATTCTTATTTCTGTCAAAATCAGACTTAAGAAAATATTACAGAAATAAGCCTGACTTTTTTCCCATTGCATGGAATAGAAAGCAAACTCATACTAGTCTCAAGTTAAAATGGAATCCACTGGCTAGCGCAACTACAACTTTTGGTATTGTCTTGCTTTATTTGGGCTGGCTAAAGCCAGACATTGTATGACTTGTCTTAGGGAACTGATTCTTCCTCAGACATACATAATGGGAAGGATTACCATTTTAAACTTAAACTCTCCTTATGAGTCAAAATCTCTTAAGTAGAAAAACTATCTCTGGCTCCAAACATCCATTTCAGTCCCCAAAATGTCTCTTATGAGTTAGCAGACATCATCTGTCCAGCTTCTGTGGGAACCCTCTGACTCACAGCTCCATCCAAATAAATGCCATGAGCCAGAGAAGAGGCAGGTCCCAAAGAAAAGGCTCCAAGAAGGGCAAATGGGAACCACAGCTATCCACATTGAAACTGCATGAGATCCTGGTCCCACAGGGAGAAAAACAGATTGGAAGCAAATGGGAACTTACCTGGATGTTGGAAGGGGGCATTGATCAAACAGTAGACTCTCCGAGAACCAAAGGGAGAAGGATTTGAATTTGGACTAGATTTGTCAGGAGGATTCAGAAGCAAAGATACTTCTATAACTTACATGTAACTCCTACCCTACATAAAGCTGCACTCTCCATCAGCACTTCAAATCTAAGAAGCTAAGAATTGATGGCAAGCCTCTAACTCTCTTAACATCCTCTCCCCTAATCCCTTTATACCCTCATTCAGCATTTTGCTTACTCTGTTCTTGGTTTGGGTCTCGGGGCCTGCCTCTCCTCTCCCCTCCCCTCCCCTCCCCTCCTCTCCCCTCCCCTCCCCTCCTCTCCTCTCCCCTCCCCTCCTCTCCCCTCCTCTCCCCTCCCCTCTCCTCTCCTTCTCTCCTTTTCCTCTAGTCCTCCCTCTCCCTTTCATTTTCTTAAAATAGATATTTGAAAACAATACACAATAGTACCACTTGGTGAGGACAATTCCTTTCAATCCACTTTTACTTAGATCTGTTTTCACCATAATTGTCACTGAGATGAAATACTGACCTTTCCATGTTGAGAAAATTAAAATTGTTTCAAAGGTCGGAGAAAACAATCCACTAAATACCAGCTGCAGGGAAAATGCCCACATAAAGTAATGTCTCCCTTCCTGAAACCTGAACATGTAATTCTCTAGTTTTCCCTGAAGTATAGCTCTCTTACCCATTCTTATTATCTTGAAAGATGCCAACAATGGGAATCCTCAGCCCAGAAGGGCTTCCTTGGTCAAACAATTCTTGCAAAACAACAATTGTGTATAGTTTTTTCCCCTAGGACAAAGTCTACATGACCAAATTTGTCACTGGGAAAAAATGTTTCCTTTTCTCCAAAATTGGTGTGCAAATGAAGCAGTTGCAGATTTTTCTTTCTATTATGCATAGAACAGCTGCAATTCTATACTTCATCATGTGTAGACACAGCAATGAGCCATGCAACCAAGTAATTATTAGGCGAGTAAAGTTAATAAATGTTACTGAGACAAGATGTTTCCCTAACCATAGCTAGAATTAGTTAGGCACTGACTTCAATATCTAATATATAATGTGCATGTCAGAGAAAACCACCAAAACATTTGCAGGTTATGAATACAATAGTATACACATATGTGCATTTATCTATGTCCATAGCCACTTGTGATCAGAAGTTTCCAGATGTTGCTTATGAAAAATTGTTCCTATATTTTTTCCTTTGATTTTATTTGTGGCTAATGCCCATCACTTAGATGGATTGGGATAGAATGAGCCAACATTTGTCCATGTCTAGCTTGAAAGTTAAGTTAGAAACTCGAGAAAGATGCATTATGGTAGGAAATAAATTTGGAGTATGTTAAGACATAGAGAAGCACATGTTTCTCACTCTACATATAAATCATGATATTTAAATCTTCCTTAATTAGGAGAGCTTATAAATTCAAATCCATATCCTTCAGAATACAGTTCCACCACTAACTGTGCACTAATGCCCCTTGTTCTCTTAGATGTGCAATAACTCACACTCTTCCTTTCCATAAAACAAGTGGTGTGAGTTATTAGCATGCAATTCTTTAAGCCAGGCATACTATTTATCAATTTGGTGACTTTGATCAGGGCCTCCTCTCTCTAAAAGATCCTGCCCACCAACTCCACTTTCTTTTGACCATCCTGTAAGATTGAACTCATCCATGTGTCCTACAGAAAGGCCGTCTTGACAATTCCTCAGTCTAAGGAAGATGGTGTTGGTCACACAGATAATATCTGTCACATAGACTGATCACATAGGCCTATCACAGCTGTGACTGGTTTATTTGTTTTTAAGTGCCAATAGCACATCCTTGCATCTTCTGTAATCCTGATATTATTTCCTCCAAAATGCCCCTCTGGGAAGCAGAATAATAGCCCCCAGAAGGTCTGCATGCCTATTTCTGGAACTTGTATGTTACATTACATGTTAAAAGGGACTTTCCAGATGGAATTAAGGTTGTCAAACTTAATATAGGAAGGTTGTCCTAGATTATTCAAGTGGGACAGTCTAATCACCTCGGTCCTCCTTAAAGTGGAAGAGGCCAGCAGAAGAGACACAACTACAGAAAAAAAAAATGCAAAAAATATTTGAAATGTGAGTATGACTTGAACCACTATTGCTGGCTTAAAAAATGGAGGAAGGGGACCACGGACCAAGGAATGTGGATGTCTTCCTCTAGAATCAGGAAGCAGTCCCTGGCTGACAGCCAGCAGGAGCCTACAGCCTGCAAAGAAAAGTTCTACAACCGCAAAGAAATGAATTCTGCCAATAACCTGAATAAGCAGATAAATGAGTTTTCCCCTAGAGCCTTCAGAAAGGAATGCAGTCTTTCTGACATTCTTGATCTTAACCTGATGTGATTCATGTGGGGATTCTGACCTACAAAACTGTAAGATAATAAATTTACATTACTCAAGCCACTAAGATGAGTTACAGCAGTAGTAGGAAACTAATACACTGTCTCAGGCATGGACTGGACTCAGTAGATGTGTGTTTAGTGCAGAGCATCTATGCTGTAGCGGCGTGATTTGGGGAGCTAAACCTGAGTGTCTATATCTGTAAATGGATATAATCCAGGACCTGTCTCAGGCTTCTGTGTAGACCACATAAGAAAACATAAGTAAAGCACCCAGAAAATGGTTGGCACATGAGAATTTTACTTCCACTCATTACCTGTCCATATCCCTCAGCCTTGAAGGATCTCCCAGAGGTATCTGCATGGCTCATGCCCTCACTTCCTATAAGTTTCTATTTAATAGAACTTTCTTAATGAGTCCTTCCTTGGATACGGTATTTAAAATTTCAGCTCTCTTCATCACCCTTATCCCTAGCACTTTCTAGTGCTCTTCCTTGTGTTTTTTCCCCATAGTATTTACCACTAGAGTGACTATATGTAATAGTTATCTATTGCCATGTAACAAATTACTACAACACTTAGACTTCAAACAATATACATTTATTCTCTTACTGCCCTTGTAAGAAATAGACAGAAATCCAGGCATAGGTTAGTGAGGAATCTGTGATTGTCTCAAAGCTCAGCTGAAGAGTATCTGCTTCCTGCTTCGTGTGTGGCTGTTGGTCCTTTTCAGATCATTGTGGATTATTGAACTGAGGGCCTATTTCTCACTGGCTGTTGGCTGGAGGCAGACCTCAGTTCCATGCCACATGGGCCTCTCTCAAAACTAGCAAGCAAAGAAGGCAAGATAGGGTCCCAGCAAGAGAGAAGTGACAGACTTTTGTAGCCTAACCTTGGAAGTGACATTTCATCACTTTCTCTATATTCTCTTTGTAGAAGAAAATTACATGATTACATGAGGGTGTGAATACCAAAAAGCGGCATTTGGAGAAGCCTCCTGAGAAGCTGCATACCATACCATATCATACTTCCCAGGCTTCATGGCTCAGTCTCAGTTTACACACATTATCCTGGTGTAATTATCAGTGGCACTTCCTGTTTGCATATGTTGCCCTGGTGTGATTATCAGTAGCACTTTCTACTTGCATATGTTGCCCTGGTATGATTATCTTTTACTCAAAAAGTGTCTTGTCTTAGATAATAAATTACATGGTCTCCTCCCTTAATATATTCCAATATGCAGTAATATAGAATTGACTCATTTGTTTTAGTCTCTTACCTAAATCCTTCCCTAAATAGAGATTTTTGTCTATTTTGTTTACTGCTATATCCCCAGTACCCAGAATAGTAGTTGATTCTCAAAACATATTTGCCAGCTGAGTGTAGATTTTTTGTTCTGAAATGTTTAGAGTTACTTCCACTGAGTAAAATTGATGTTCTCAGAACAGATGTTGCTGCTATGTATTCTCACAGTTTTCATCAATACTGTTTTCATCAGTGCATTACAGGATATTTCATCAATACCTGTGTTATAATAATTAATATTATAAATTATTATTTACATTGATTGTGTAAGTAATAATTATATAATTAGTTACTTATGTCAAACTAAGAGGTAAAAAAAAGGGGATCCAACCAGCCCAAATGATGGGTTGAGGGATGATGAAGGTTGTTTTGCAGTTGGTGACCCAGGATTTGGTCTAACATCTTAAGCAGGTGTCCAGGGGCTGTGGTGATGTCTGGGGAGAAGAGACTGATAAAGTGGCACAGACATGATCAAGAGCCTGAGTGGCCAATCTGAGGGGCTTGGATTTATCCTATAGGCTTTGAGGTACCGCTGGAGTGTTTGAAGAGAGAGAATGAAGAATCAAACTCCTGGATCAGAAAAGTCCCTCTGGCAGTGGTAGAGAGGATAAGATTAGGTGCATCTGGGTGTAACAAAAAGATTAAGGGTTTTTTGTTGGGGATGAGTCAGTTAAGGTAGAGGGAAATATAGTAAGAAATACTCAAATATGCTCAAGCCGATTTTCCGGATATAGGGACTATAAATTACTTTCTCAGTTACACTTTTATGTTGTTGTTGTTGTATCAGTTGCAAAATTAAAGAAGTTATATTTAAAATGTTGCTGTTATTTTGAACTAGATAAATGCCTATTATGTTGTATTTAAAATTAATTTGGAAGTATAATCATTTTAGTAGATTAATTTGTAAGTATTTTGCTTTTAAGCTCTGTGTGCAAAGGTTTCTCTTCCCTTGAGTAGATAATACATGAAACCTAGAAACTCTAACAGTTCCTGCACATAAACTTCAAAGTAAGAAACTTCCTTTATTTCTTAAAGAAACGATTACCTATGTCAGCTTTTGAAACTTTCTGCCTTATAGTTAGGTGTACTTGTCATCTACATTTCACTCACTTTTGATAAATGGGAGCTCCTTTTTCAATGTCTTCAAAATAATAATTAAAAAATTAAATTCAGGTAAAGCTTTTTGAAAAGCATTTTTATTGCATGACACATAATGTTCTGCAGAAGCAAACAAATTTATTAGTGCAGAACACAGAGCCCTACCAATGGGAGATAGTTTATAAGTATTTTTTGGATAAATGATTGAAAAACTGACATGCTAAACTTACTAAGTTCATTCTTCTAAACTATTATGTATCACAGAGCAAAGACTTTAGATATTGAATATCACTGTGAATTTGCTTTTTCTAGCAATCAATTGAACTTCAGAAAGGTCTTTTGGCTTATCTCTGATCACATAACTAATAGTACCAAAGGTAAATCAAACCGCTAGGCTATAACATCCCATTTCACTGAAAACTGTCATTGGCCTTACAGCATACCTGCAAATCTTGACATTTGCAGTGGTTTTCTCTTCAGTAACATGTAGAAATTTTATCAAGTCTCCATAAGCTCCCCTACTTATTCCATGATTACATTTTGGTTATGAAAAGGGAATGAAATCAATGTGAGGGTTTGAATGGAAGACTTTTGCTCAGTCACTTTGCATAGTCCCCATTGACTTTAAAATACAATATTCAAAGAAAAGGTAGACGAATGTGAATGGTAATAGAGATAACAATTTCCTTCATACTGCTGTTAATTTGTGTGAAGGATTCATTTAATTATATTTCAGCTCCATAGAAATTGCAATTAGGAAAATATGAATAATCTTTGTCACTCTAATTTCTTGCTGTTTAGATCGTGCACTTGGCAAGGTAAATAACACAGAATAATAAAATAATTTCAAACTAATATTTGGAGCCATCTCTCAGTAGATAACAAAATACAGATCCTGTAAATAGAGGAAATGAATAAGCCAAAGAGAAAAATTAGTAATAACGTGAATTTCTGGTCTACTACTATTTCTGCATTGCTGAGCTCATCTTTGGTGACAAGTTCTCCCTCTAAAATAATTTGTAATGCTTTCTAAATTCCTGCTGGACTGATCACCTGGTTACTGAAGAAATTACTCACTTTTAAAATATTTCTGTGAAAGAGATGCATCACACGTACAACCAGTTGTCCTCTGAAAGAATTCCAATCTTCCACATCTGTCCCTATTCATCTTCGAAGGCTCAGCTTACTTTATGTCTCTCCATATAGTTTCTTGCATGACCCTCTACCCTGCCAGACTTTCAGACCTGGTCCCAAAGAGGTGAGGTGCTGGGTTTTAGCTCTGTAGGAATGTAGCTTGGCTACAGCAGACCAAATCACAGACCAGTGAGTTCGCAAAAGTGCCTGAATTTGAAGACGGAGTGAGTGCGAAAGGACCATGCAAATCCTTCAATTGTCCTGGCAGACTGTTCACAGAACAACCCACCCTCAAGGTCAGCCACGTCTTTTTGAATAAAAAACAGCACAGAAGGTGCAGGGAGTCCAATTAGGGATCATGGAAAACTGAAGTCACTCACACACTAGCTGTAATAGAAGTTATTTGGGGAGATGCCATTATTTTTGTTAATAAACTCCCTATACATATAGAAACGTGGTAGAATCAAAGTGATACCCTACAAATAATGCCTATTTAAGCATGTAACCAAGGGTCTGCTGATGTCCATTTCACTCAAAATCTTTCTCCATGTTCTCCAGCAACTCTGCCTGAAGATAGAAGATTCTGCAGCTGCATGGGCCTTTTGGGGCTCAGAATTTAATCATTGTAACCCAGAGATGGAATCTTGACATGATCTCAAATTATTTATAGTTCACTCTCAGGTCATGATCTAGTTTCTACATCTTTAAGTCCTTGAGAAACTCCCTAATGTTTAGACATGCTTATTTCCTGCAGAAAACATTGAACTCCTTGTAATGGTGACCCTTTCTATTGTACCACACTATCTTTTGTCCGTATTAAAGCATAACTCATACAATCAACTAAAGAGTGTTTTGGAAGCAAGATAAAATGGAGACTCAGCCAGACTGAGTTTTTCTGCCCCTGTATTAAATCTTGGAGGAAGCGAAACATACCTGTCATTTTCATATATATGTTTTTTTAACCAATGCTATTCCTAGACTCCTTCTTCCTTTTCAAACTGCCCTTGGCTGACCTGAACTCTGACTTCACCTGCCCTGAGAAGGGAAAGTAGAACCATAGTTTTCCATCAGAAACCAGAAAACAGTGATTCTTTGTCTTAATGTCATATTAGTATCAGCTGGGGAGCTTTTTAAAATACTGATTTGTATCAATTATCCATATCAATTGTATCAAACTCTCTCACAATGGAACCAGACATGGATAATTTTTTGAAATCCTTTGGTAACAATTTCACTTGTTTTCTTTCTCAATACTTATTTCCAGCTTCATGATGAAACCCACTGCAAAGCTAATATACTAATTGTACTTTCCAGGAGTTCATCTTTTTAATCCTTTTACCTCCTTTCAGAAGCCATGCAAAGTATGCTAGCTGATCAAACAGGAAGCCCATTGCTCATAATGGCCAAAACAGATTCTTAAGAACAGCAACCTGGCTGGCTCTCAGACTTTGGAAGGGAAGAGAAACCCTCAGATGTAATTTCCTTTTTCCTAAATTTGAAGCTTCCCTAAAAGTGTCTGGGAGCAGTGGCTCATGACAATAATCCCAGCACTTTGGAAGGCCGAGGCAGGCGGATTGCTTGAGCCCAGGCATTCAAGACCATCCTGGGTAACATAGAGAGACCTCATCTCTACAAAAAAATCAAAAAATGAGCTGGGCATAGTGGTCTGTGCCTGTAGTCCCAGCTACTTGGGAGGCTAAGGCAGAAGGATGGACTGAGCCCAGGAGATCGAGGCTGCGGTGAGCTATGATTGTGCCACTGCACTTGAGGCTGGGCAACAAAGTGAGATCCCACTTTGAAAAAATAAAGCACCCTAAAAGACACCTGCACAGCCCCTTCCTGCACTCCACTAGGAATGGAGGACATGTGTCCCCAGGTGAGTTTGCACTATTCTTAGCCTCTTTGGATGTTAAAGAGACCTTTGGCCACCTAGCAGAAAATTACCTCTGTTGCAAATTAAATGGCAGGAGACTTTCACTTGAGCAGTTTCCTACATGAGAAATCAACTTTGGAAGACAAACTCTTTGCTTAGTATCACTAAAAAGTAAAATCTCCCCAGTGCAAATTTCCCCAGTGTGAAAAGCACACTTGGGAAGACCAATTACCTTCCTAACTGTGACAGGTACCTTACCTACAAGCCCATGTCACTCACTTATACTTGTCAGAAGGTAGCATACAGTGTCCATCAATTTTCAGCTTGATTTCAGATCTAAATCGAAGGATATCATTCAGTTCGGGGTGTGCTGTGAACAAAACCAAAAAAGAAGTTAGTGGAGCTGGAGTGAGTAAATGAGGTCCTAATACAGAGATCAGTACCAGAGTGTTGTGACCATCCACAGGAAGGCCAGCTCTGATGGGAAGCCAAATGCCAGGATGGCCAAGCTTCATGATTTTGTTTTGTAAATCCATGTGACTCACTTGTGGATCTTAGTTTCAAACAATACAAATCTACTGGCTAATTTAAGCAATAACAAAAGTTGTTTAAAGGATGTCAAGTCAACCACTATCTCTCCAGAAGAATCTGAAACCCAGAGAGGCTCCACATCGAGGACAGTGGACCACAGACGTTTCAGGATACTGGTCTGGTGAAGGATCATTCACCTCAGACACCTTCTAGGATGCTTCTAGAATTATTGGTGCTTTTGCCCCTGGAAGTGCAGGTGCTGCTATTGCTGCTGTTGTCACCACTTACTGGAGTTGATTCTGTGCTCTCCATGCTTCTTCTCATGTTTGGATTCCATTCTAAATCTGGGTATATCTGATGGGTCCAACCGAGGCCACGGGCTAAGCCTACCTCTAAGGGAGATGGAGAATGCAAGCACCAGGCATTTTCAGCACCTGTCCTCAGAGCTGAGCTCTGCCTGGGGAAGAGGGAAGTTCCCTGGACCCAGGAGAAAATGCAGGTGCACCACATTCCTTCAGAAAAGCAGTCATTCTCCCTTCCATTGCAACTCCCTTGTGGGGTCTGCAGACAGGTGCCCTTCTGGGAACTGTGTGACCCAACAGCAGAGAGACAAGTATAGAAATTGAGAAGAAGCACTTAGAATTTTTTTTTTTTTGACAGTCGTGTAGGTTTAGATTTTGTATATCTTTGTTTCATTTTTATTTTTCTAGTCGTTCATTGTTTTCATACCTTTTGACAAGTGTAAGTTCATTGTGTAATTCATTGTTATAATTTGTAGGACTCAATCTGCCATGGATTGGAAACAAAAAAAAACTGACTTTTTAACACCAAGAGTTTGAGGAGCATTTCTCTTTACTTTGTACATATTGTGGTTTGTCATATGTACTTAAGTAAAAAAATTGCATTCACATAGGATGAGAAAAGTTATTTTTTATGTGGTCAAATATCGATCACATATTTTTCTGCCTGGCTCTGTGGTATGCTAATTGAAGGCTTTCCACTGTAGGATGCTAGTACTATTTTCATTCCCACTTTGGAGGTGAGAAAACTGAATCACAAAAAGATTAGGTAACTTTGCCAAGCAGTGTAGTTCCAGAAATTTTACTCTTAATCACCAAAACATTCTGTCCCTAACTCATATGGAATCTCCTATGTAAAGGACAGCCAGAAGATAACTCAGTTAATAGTACTAGTGGTCATAAGCTGACTTTCATTAAAGAGCAGATATATTCATTTTTCAGATTCACGAGTCTTACTTCAGAATAGGCTTCTCTGACTTATGAGTCTGATACCCGATCTGTTGAATGTAAGATCCCAGAAGATGCCCACAGGAAGGTTTGGCTTCACGTCATGTGGTGCCACGGGTTTCAATGACTACTAGCTAGAGATGAGTGTCCCAGCACCTGAGGAGTCAGGTGCTCTCATGGGACCCAGTCCAGGCTAGTGCTGGGGTATAGAACTTTCCCTGGTCATCTTACCTGTCCAATGTATGGTCACATGTGGCAGGGAATGTTTGTTCACAATAACCAGGCTCCCCCATTCTTCTTAAAAAGTCAAGATCTCTATAAAACTCACATTTCAGACCTGGCAAAAGTCACTGGTCAGAACCAGAATACATCAGTGCTCCCAGGAAGGGAATATTAGCAAATACTGTGAAGCCAAATGGCCTTTAATGCAATAAACTCAATCTCTTCTTGTACCATTCTCCTTTGGAAGAAAACCATACCATATCAGCAGTTTGTTCTCTTGAACAAACTCCTAAGGCTAAGCTGAAGTAAAACTATTGAGTTTCCAGAGCAGAAATCACATGAGTGTGGGGTCACTCAGTGAGGTATTTCTAGCACTGGTCCAACATCGGAGCTTTTCATGTTGAAAAATAATATAGAGCATTATTTTACTGTGTGAATTATCAAATAAATATATTTTCTGATATGTCAGTTCAGTCTTTTTACAAAAATCAATACAGTAGGGCCTAGCCTGCTCTCTCTCTGTCTCAGATGCATTATCATGAATTCTCTCATCTTTCAAAATGGCAGCCAATTCCTGACAGTTGAAAAATTCTTCATGATAATTACAACCATCCTTCTCACCTTTATCATTCGTATGTTAGAGCATGCTCTTCCAGCATTTAAGATAAGGTAGGAAATATGAAGATTATTTTTAATCTACATTTTCAGTGTTGGCATAATTGCTGTCTTGGTACAGATGATGCCAAGAAGTCTAGTTAACAGGGCATGGAATTCAGAAGAAAGTATATTCCCATGCACTTTCTCTTTGATGTGGCAGTTTTGAGGTTTGATTTGTTTTTGTTTAGTTTTTGGTTTTTCCCAGAAAAGAAAATACTATCAAGTTGCCCTACTTTTATTGAAAATAGATTATAAGCTAGTCAATGGTTTCTAAGCCCATGTATACAAAAGCTATTATTCACAAAACAAGGTTTCCCACATATTGGTTTCTCATCACAAGTTTTTTGGATAACAATATTTATTATGGTAAGAAATGGGTTTGATAACCCCAAATTGGACACTATGAATTCACTCGCCACTCTACAGGTGGTGAGACAGGCATGGTTTTTGTTTAAAAAATTTTTGGAAGCAAGTCCAAAGTGTGGTCATGGGTATATTCCCTAAAGTCTCAGATCATGGCTAGCAAAATTGCCACTTGTGTTGGTCACTTATCTTTGTTGAACATCTGGAGACAATTTTTCAGTGGGTGACAGAGGACAAGAATATGTGACTGGGACCTTCCAACTAATTAAATCCTAAAACCCATCTATTTTTGAGAGACTATTCCAAGCGGGGACAATCTGTTTGTAAATATCAAACTATCCCCAAAAATGTATGATATAATTTCAAACATGGATAACTGCCTAATAAATATTTATGGAATTAACTTTGTATAACAAAGGTGGTTATCTTTCCTCCAATTAACTGCATTTTTCCTATCTTATTTTGTTGCTGAAGTGATCAAATAAAACCAACTAAAATGATCTAATAGTCAACTCAGGCTGTCAAAACAAAATACTACATACTTAATCAACAAAAATGTATTCCTCACAGTTCTGTGACGGAAGTCCAAGATCAAAGTATCAGCAAGGTGGTTTCATCCTGAGGCCTCTTCTCTTGGCTTACAGACAGCCACCATCTCCCTGTGTGCTCATGTGGCCTCTGTGAGAGAAGCAGCTAGCTGGCATCTCTTCTTTTAAGGACACTAATACCATTGATTCTGGGCCCCATTCTTATGACCTAATTTAGCCATAATTACTTTTTTGGAGGTCGTCATCTCCAAATACAGCCATACAAAAGACTGGGTTTTCAACATGTGTATTTTGCGGTAATACCAACATTCAGTCCGTAACAGAGAGATTTACTTATTTACAGGTGAATTCCATTGAGATAGTTAAAAAATATTAAATCTAAAATGTTAGTAGACAAAATACAGTTTTCTATATTTTATAAGGAATTTGGTTGGCATAAAGTCCTTATTTCACTGGGAAATTTCTTACCATTTGAATCACAGTGATCCTAACATTTTTTTAAAAAGAAAAGGTGATGGAATTACAAATAAAACATCCTCTTCCCCCCAAAATTGTGAAAATAAATGTAATAAATTGTGTATGTGTGTGTTTGCCCTTTTTAAAAGTCCAAAGTCTACCAATGAATGATGGAGAATATTTCTAGATTGGCATATTGGCTACTTACTGCTGGGTAACAAATTACCCTAAAATACGATGGCTTGAAACAGGAGCCTTTATTATCTCACAGTTTCTGAGGGTCAGGAATTAACACAGCTGAACTGTGCCCTCTGGCCCTAGGAAAATCACAAGTCAGCAATAAAGATGTTATCTAGGACTATAGTTATCTCAATACCAAAGAAGTTATCTTAATACCAAGGAAGGATCCACCCCAACCTTACTCATGTGGTTGGTGGCAGGATTCACTTACTTTCAGGTTGGTGGACTGAGGGCTCTAGTTCCTTGAAAACTGTTGTCCAGAGGCTTCCCCTGATTTCTTGCCATGTAGACCTCTCCATAGAGCCTCCCAGCATGGTATCTTGCTTCATCAGCATGAGAATTAAGAGGACAAGAGAAAAAATGCAAGCAAGAAGGAATTTACCATAATTTATAACCTGATCTTGGAAATGTCTTACTACTTTTTCCAAATTTCATGTTTTAGAAGCTGATCACTAGATCCAGTCTACACACTCAAGTGATTACACAAGTACTTAAATATCAGTAGCTAAGATCACTGGCACCATGTCAAGAAGCACCTACCACAAACCACTTCAACTGTGTCAAAATGAAAGGTGAAAATCAAAGAAACATTGAAACTCCCAAAATGATTTTCCTCTACAATATTCAAAATATACAAAATAGTTGTCTTTCTATCTTTCTAATGAATGCTTCCATTTCTATAACTATATGTGTAGTCAAACTGGGCAAGTCAAATATTCATATTTGTCACATTCTTTAAAATGACATTTTCTTGTTTGATATGTGTGTGCGTAAATTACTCAAAGAGAAAAAGAAGGGCGAGGGTAATCAATTCAGGCAGACAACTGGAATATTCTATACCAAGTAAAGCCTGGAAATATTGTGTTCTTGTTTCTGTTTCTACGAAGCAGTTGAAAGAACTATCAGGAAATAATTTTGAACTCTGTGTGTGTGTGTGTGTGTGTGTGTGTGTGCATGCAAATTGTGTGTGGGGTATGTGTGAGTGTGTGTGTGTGTGTGAGTGTGTGTGTGTGTACATGCATAGTTTTGAAGTGAGAACATACACAGGGCAAAGGATCTGTGTCCCAGTGGGTGGCCTTGTATATTTACCTTGCTCCTTTCTCACTATGGTCATAAAACCAGGCAGAGGGACTTTAAGTTGAAGAGACCTAAATTAGTCCTGTCTCTGAAAGGCATTTGCTTTCTCAGAAGTACACTATTTTCTTTTCTCTCTAAACAGCATCCCCAATGCATATTACTTAGTACATCTCCTAAGTTATATTTTATCCTCAATTAGTGGCTAATTTCAGTTATCCCTCTATGCCCCTTCATTATGTTAGTTTATGGATGCCTCCCTGCCAATCGGACTTTCTGCCCTGTAAATCAAGGATCTTCCACTTCCCTTAATTAGCAGGGCACAGTCTACACAGAGCCATGGAGAAAATTCTTTCCTAATAAAATCTGATCACACTTTGGAAGCTACGTATGCATCTGCCCAAGTGTGTTCATATACATGTGTTTGTGCCTAAGTCTCAGAAGCACATATTTTCTGAGAGTGTGGTTCACAAAGCGACACCGCTGACCTAATGACTACATTCTCCCCAAAATGAATTAAAGTGCCATGACGATTTCTTTACATCGAGCAAGTTCATTGTGGCTCACCCTTAATTAAAAGGCCAAACAGTGCTTTGTTTTGCTTTGCGTTGGAAAGAGGAAAGAGAAAGAGCTTACCCATTCAAGAGACAGATAAATTGCTTTTTTCTAAACAAAGACTCATTGCCCTTATAAATGTGTATCACCCATAATTTTTAAAAATCGTTTATATACGGGGATGAATGTTCTAAACAGTATAAACTAGTCAAGGCTATAGTTTTGTCCAATTAAAGAACCGGACTTGACAAGACCACCAATTGTTCTGTTGTGTTTTGGAAGCTTGATCCAAGTTTACATTTCTAGCCAATGTTTCACTCCTTGTGTTTATGACAGCACAAAAGAGCAAGCTCTGGGAATGTCTTGACGGGAAGTCATGGCAGTCTGCATTGTCACTGAGGAAAAAGCGAGAGAAGAGCACATGTGGAAGCAAAAACGGGGGAATGGATGATCCCTCTTGCATTGACATTTAAATCCCAAATTGGATTCTCCCACACACCAAAAGTGAAAATATTTTCAGTGTTTGCACATATGCAGGGATTGCCAAATGGAGGTTTAAGTCTGAGAAAGTACCACAACATCAACCATTTGCACAGCTGTTGCTGGAAATGGCTCCAGACCATCGCGGCGTGTCTAACAAGTATAAATATTGACTGTGTGTGTTTCTGGGCTTTGTTCACGGGAGTCCCTGAAGATAGCAAGCTAACAAGTACCTCAGTAAACACACTTATTAGAATTTGAACTCTGCCACCCATGACGGTGATCATGCTGCAATCTTTGTTTCGTCTATGCATAAAATCATACTTTTGTGGGAACCAGAAACTATCAGTTGGTAATTCTGGTAAATTCCAGAAGCTTGGTTGTGCATTAGTATTGGTGAAACTATTTTAAATGCATCCGTGTTGCTTCCGATGGAGAGGGGAGGCAATACCAATAGAAAAGAAAAAAATAGTGGCCAGGCAAGGTGGGTCATGCCTGTAATCCCAGCACTTTGGGAGGTCGAGGCAAGAGGATTGCCTGAGCCCAAGAGTTCAAGACTAACCTGGACAACTTGGCGAGACCTCATCTCTACAATAAATTTTAAAAAAACCAGCCAAATGTGGTGGCACATACCTTCTGTTCCAGCTACTTGGAAGGCTGAGGCGGAAGGATCACCTGAGCCCAGCAGATCGAGGTTGCAGTATCCTTGATCTTGTCACTGCACTCCAGCCTGGGTGATAGAGTGAGACTCCGGCTAAAAACAGCAACAACAAGCAAACAAACAAAAATGGTGACTTGTTCTTGGATTTCGTTGTTCCCCGTTGGCTGCCATGTTTTCCTCTCAGCATGGACCTTCTTTTCCAGAATCCAGACACCTGACTCTACTATTGGACTTCCTGTGTCTGGCATCATAACAGTGCCACAAGCACTGAATGTCCTTGAGCCCCTTCCCTTAAAAGTCCCCTGGCTGGGCAACCTAACAGAGTAATTTGCATTTATGTAGAGCTTATAAAGTGCTTTCATGGTAACTAAGGCTAATTCTATTGTATTATCATCTAGGAAATTATCAATCACTGTTAAATTCTGGTGACCAGTTGTTGTAATCCCCCTGTAAATACCACCTGAAATGCTAATACAAATGCCTTCTAGAAGCCACTGAGCTTTTTCTCCCTCGATTGTAATCATTGTGGAGTGATATTTTTAAGCCATGTAAATATTTCAGAGAATCATTCAGCCAAGTTTGGAAAAAATATTACAAGGAGATGAGGTCCAATACCAATAACCTTCTACACCTCGCTTTCAGTGCTCACTGTGCCTTCATGTGCAAATTCCCCTCAACTTCATGAAAAATGGTAAAATTGGTCTTTATCTCCGTGAACCAATAGTGGGACTCAGGTAACACAAAAGCTTCTTCCTCCACATATAGTTTGTTCTTTGTTCATGCCTTTCAGAATATCTAGACAAGCAGACAAAAGCAAGAGAGAGAAAAACAGAGAGAAAACAAAAGCGGTATTAATTAACAACCTCTCAGAGACAACAAATAGTGTAAACCACCAGGAAGGAAACCAGTGTGTCCCAACGTTTACCAACAACTGACTGCAAGCCAATGAAAGCACTCCCCCTGTGGGTTTCAGTGGTTCAGGATTAACATGCTGAAAGTTTATTCTTTTTTGAGGATGTGATCACCCATCCTTTTGATACACCCCTACCTGAAATTAAGATTCCTTGCTGTGAGATTTATCAGAAGGTTTGCACGTGACTTCTGAGTACCTTCCTCATTGAAAAGCAAAAGCTCATATTTCTTTTAAAAAAATAAAAATAAAAATAAACTGAGCAGTAGAGATTTTCTTAATAAACCAAAATAAGGGCATGCGAGACGACCCATGGTGTTTTTAGAGTTAAAGCAGCAGAATCTCCTTATGACTTGAATCTACTGAAACTTGCATTAAAAATTAGCCTGTGATGTTCAGTTTCCCTAAATCAGTGGTTCTCCAGCTCTCTGCCATATTAGAATACCCAGGAGCTTTGAAAACCTCCCATGCCTATGCTGTACCTTATAGCAATTAAATTATAATCTCTAGGGGTAGGATCCAGGCATCAGTGTGGTTTCAAAACTCTCCCAGGTAATTTTAGCTTGCAGCCAAGTCTGAGAATCGGTGCATTTGTAAATGTCTGCAGGTGCACAGCACTGTGCTTTGAACATTTGTCTCCAGGGTTCATTTACTCTTTTCTTCCACAAACATATTATTCAGCAGGTATTCCCAACTAAAAACCAGGAATAAGACTTATAAAATCAAACAATAAACAAACAAGACAGGTGCCGTCACCCAGGCCAACTTAAGAAGTAAGATAAGTACCTGCATAAACAATGTTTATATACCTAACCCTGAATTGTACCCCACATCTTTATAATAAAATAATAATAATAATAAATAAAATAGCAAAAAAAAAAAAGAAGTGAGATAAATGAGAGATGGACCATTCATAACCTGAGGCAGATTTATCATAGTGCTGACTTTAACATGGACAAAAAGTTCCCAAGACTGGGAATATTAGGCTTCATCCTCTCATTTCAAATAAAGAGCAGAACATTGACAGAGCTTCAACTTTGCTGTGCTCTAAAAACAATCTGAAAATAACTCTATGTGATTGGATTCTTGAGACTTCAACAAGAATTTTGACTTGTGATTAGCCCTACCTTTTAACATGTAAACTCTAAATACCATAACCAAATTCAGAAGGAGATCAAGAGTGTGTCACCTAATCTCTGAAAATAAATTTGGTGGCAATATTTTGGATAAAATAAAATTACTTGAATAGTGATATATTTAAAAAGATCATCTGGACAATTCAAATAATCTAAAAAATGTTTTTTAAAAAATCTATCACCTGTGCAGAGAGAATTCTAGCTCAATTATAGCCATGCTATCCTTAGTATCTTTTCTATATAATTTACTTTTTGGTGTGGCTTTGTTGTTGCCATAGCCTATTATCATTTGGATACTCAGGGTAAGAAATCCTGAGTTGGGATAGTTGCAAAGCCCTCCAGTGAAGTCTCTACAATTCATCACCTCCTAATTCTCCTGTGGGGACTCAGATATGTCGGGAAAATAGATTATTTAAGTATCTTCTAGTTCTTGCTCAAACCAGAGATACACCAATTACTTTTACTATAAGCCTAACACTAGGGACAGTCAGATTTCCAGTGATTTTAGGTTCTATTTTCTTTTTTAATTCTGCTGTTCACAGATCAGAATAGTTTCTGTTTATATGAGATTTCCAATGATTTTAGATTCCATTTTCTTTTTTAATTCTACTCTTCACAGATCAGAATAGTTTCTGTTTATATGAGATTTCCAATGATTTTAGATTCCATTTTCTTTTTTAACTCTACTCTTCACAGATCAGAATAGTTTCTGTTTATATTAGGTCACTGCCTTTACCACTTAAAATTTTGGAAAGAAAAAAAATCTCAAATATAATGTTCTGTATCTTAGAATTCATTCACTCATTGAACATTTTTCCATCACATAGTTTGTGCAAGCTAGAATCTATGATAGAAGCTAGAGAGACATCAGGAACAAAAGAAAAATGACTTCTGAGCATACAGTCTAATAGAGGGAGCTGAACAATTAACAAAAACATTAGTATATTAGTATGTCAGGTGGTAGTAAGTACCATGGAGATAAAGTGTAATAAAGAGTAGTGAGAGGATTATTTTTCAAAAGTTATCGAGGAAGACTTCCCTCTGGAGATGACCTATGAGCCTAGTTCAGATCCCAGCAGGAACAGATGCACATTCAAAGGAGTATTGAAGGGAATGTAATGGAGATGCTATGTATACAGGTATAAACAGCACCCAGGGACTAACTACAGCTGGAAACCATTACTACCCACAGTCCTAAGGGGACAGAGGGAGGGAGTGGAGATACTGGAACCTAGCAGGAGCTGTAGCCAAAAGAGGCTGCTTGAAGTTGGCAGAGGCCAGAGGTGAAGGATCAAACAATAAACAAACAAACAAACTCAGCCACTGCCCAAAACTCTCAGAAGGAAGGGAACAGCAGCTGATTGTGGAACAGATCAACTCTCCCTGTCTCTCTGCTCACTCAACCAGGGGTTCCAGGCTGGAAGCCACAGCACTGGGGAGCCCGGAGGAACAGTTCATAGAGGTCAGCCTACCGCAGCAAAGAGAGCAGAGCACAGAGAAAGCTTGGGGGAAAAGAAGGCAAATAAAATGAACCATCGCCAGCTCTGAGGACAACACTCCAGCTAGAGAGTGGGTCCTGAGGGGACTGTGCTTGGCACATTTTAGAAACAGCAAGGGGGTCCCTGTGGGCTAAGGCTCATTGAGAAAGGAGAAGACATTGTAGAAAGCCTGGTCATTGAGACAGATAGAATCAGATGGTGTAGGACAGTGTGTATTCTAGTAAGACTGTGGCTCTTATTCAAAGTGAGGTCAGTTAAAGATGCTGCTGGAGAATTTTGAGCAGATGAGGAATGTGGTGGCTGTGTAGAAACAAATCCTTAGGGGCTACAAAGGCACTGTGAGAGTAACTCTGAAATTATAACAGAAGTTCAGATGAGAGATTATGGGGGTTTGAAATAAGGTGGTAGCAGCAGAGGTTATGAGAAGTGTTGAGGAAATTGATTCCACTATTTTGGGGGTTTGTAATTTTCTGTTTATTTTTGTAACAGGATATCACTCGGTCACCCAGGCTGGAGTGCAGTGGCGTGATCCTAGCTCACTGCAGACTTGAATAGGGCTTAAGCGATCCTCCTGCCTCAGACTCTCGAGTTGCTAGGACAACAGGGGTATACCACCATGCCTGGCTAATATTTTAAATGTTTTTGAAGAAACAGGATCTCACCATGTTGCCTCCTGGCCTCAAGCAATCTTCAGTTTCCTCAAATGCTGGGATCACAAGTGTGAGCCGATGTACCCTACTAGGTTGTAATTATTTTGCATTTGAAAACCTATCATGGGCAACCCCTTCCAGCCACCTCCCACTGTTGGAACTTTTGTGTCCTCTCAATAAATCCTGCTTTCTCACTTTAAAAAAAAAGAAAAAAGAAAACTTATCATGATCTTTCCATTCATCTTAAAGACATTTATTAAGTAGCTACTATGTGCAGGGCATGAATTCAGATAGGTCCTCAGCTCAAGGGAAGGAGGGGGAGAATATTATATGCCAGACCCCTCATCAAGCATTTAACCTGGATTAATTTGTTCTCCATTTTGTTTTCATAACAATGCTGTGAGATGAATATTATTTCCTCACTTTACAGATTAAGGAATCAAGGCTCAGAGAGTTAAATCCTCAGCTGGGGAGAGACAGGGTGGAAATCAGTCGGATCCCAAATGAGTCTCTCTCGCTAACCACCATACTCTACTAGTGAAGTATGTAAGACATAGGGAGATTTTATTTATTATACAACACTTGACAAACTCTTCCAACATCTGTTTTAAAGGATGCTATGAAATTATGAGAAAAGAAATGGTCAGAGTTCATTTGTATCCATTTTAAGAACCAGAAATAAGCATCATACCTTGGTGTGTTACAAATCAGTACTGAGTTTATGCACAAAAAATTATTGCTGATGGGGCCAACATACTTATCACCCAAATACTTTATTTGAATAATCAGCAAAGATTGAACAGGTGACTGTAATGAGCAAGTACCTACTGAATTTGAGTTATCCTACTGCATAAAAGCATAGCCCGAATATAATTTTTTTAAAATAAGTTCTGAATATGCCTTTGTCTACAGGGTCTAATTAAAAGGAATGATATTGGGCATTCTTTTTCATATTTCGAATGCAGTATTGAGGCAGAGTTAGTCAACTGGTTAAAATGGAGTTATCCAATGATGATAAAAAATAATTTAGGTCAAATATTTTATATTAGAAATTATATTTTAGCACAAAGAGCTATAGAATGAATTAAATTATTTCTCTCCATTTTACTTTGTATTAACGAGGCCAACTTAGGCTCAATGCATACACCGGGTCCACAGCCATACGGAGGCATGATCAAGCTCCCATTTGAGCGGAAGTCCAGTCTATCAGGTATGGATATAGAGAAAATGTCAACATGTGGAAAAGCTAGGTACTTAGCCCCAGACTGACATTGTTCACATAAAAACATTCACAGTAGCAGATGTTTTAGATGGACTTCTGGAATATTTGGTTGGTTGTTGCAATACACCACTAGCTAATAAAGAATATTCTAATAACAAGAATAAATACTGATAACATTTTTATTCCAGGACATTTTGAAATGGGACTTATATAATCACTTACTGATGGAAGCACTCACTGTAAATATCAGTGACAAACACCATAAGTGTTGTAAGAAGTATGAAGGGATTATGGATTGATGGCAGTGGCATATTATAGTCTTTACATATGCGATTATATTTTCTGTAATATTTTCTGTTTATGATTTAGATGGGGTTTTGCTAAAGTCCATGGGAGTTACCTAAAAGATTCCTTTTAAGGAGAACATTCTGCCACATTTCCAGTAGGTGTGTATGGAATATGTCAAATATTGACACAATATTTATGAGGTAGAACTTTGCTGCCATTAACCCTCATGTAAAGACAGATTCACAGAAAAGTACATCTGGATTTTACCCAACAACTACACCCTAACTCAATTCTAGTTGAACCATTATGCCTAGTAAGAAATTTAAATCAACTACATAAAATTTTGTTCTTATTAAGTTTGGACAGGGTGGATGTTTGTCTTGTAAAATTTGATAGTACTTCTACACTGTTGGTGGGAGTGTAAACTAATACAACCTCTGTGGAAAACAGTTTGACGATTCCTAAAAGATCTAAAAATTGACCTTCCATATGACCTTGCAATCCCCCTTCTGGGAATATACCCAGAGGAACTCAGATCACTCTATGAAAAAGAGACCTGCACGTGCATATTTATTGTGCATTATTCACAATAACAAAAACATGGAACCCACCCTGCTGCCCATCGGAAGGACTGGATAAAAAAGTGTGGTACATGTACACGATGGAATATTATTCAGCCTTAGAGATGGACAAAATTATAAACTTCGCAGCAACTTGGATGGGCTTAGAGGCTATAATACTGAATGATCTATCACAGAAACAAAGAACTGAGTACTACATGTTCTCACTCATAAGCGGACTTTGAACAATTATCATATTACTATGAGAAAGGAATTGCCAGTAGTGGGAAACTGCCAGGGAGGGAGCATACCTCATCAACAAGGATACCTGCATAATGACCATTTGTATACCTAACCCTGAATTGTACCCCACATTTTTAAAATAAAAATTAAAAGTTGATAGCAAATTACATTATAGAATGCAAAAAATAAGTCTTCTAAACAGTTAAATGTCTTGTTGTAAGAATGTGGATTTCACTGTGGGACATTTCAGATATTGAATCATTCATTTCTATAAAAAGAATTACTAAACTCTGAAGATGACATCGTGTATGTTTCAGAATCTGTTCAAAACTATTAACATCCCAAAATGTTTTTGTTCTGTCTGTTCTCCTTGCTCATCTACCTACCTTTCTAGCTACCTATGCTTGGAAAGATATGTATCAAAATGTTAAAATGATTTCCTATTGAGTGAGGGAATAGATAATTATTTTTTCCTCTTAATGACATTCTATATTTTCTGAATTTTTAGCACTGAGCTTGTATTGTCTATATAATTTGCACTCTATAAAGCTATTTAGCATAAAATTTATGGAATGGGGTGTGATTGAAAGTCCTATAGAAAGCCTTAAAAAATCATTTAAGATTTTTTATAAAAAGAAAATATGAAATTGAAATATAATAAGTAAAGAAGGAGGTGGAATCATTCAGTGGATGTTTTGTTTGCACGCTTTATACCTTGGATATCTCTGCTCCTTTCGATTCTGTTACTCTAGACATGATCATTCAGTTCTGATGGCTAGGTCATTTTTTCATGTTTTTAAACCCAAGCCTAGTTGTAAAGTTGAGATTCGAGGCATGAGCTCAGGGTCAGCTGAATAATGAAGTCTGCTTTGACCTTAGGTGTTTTAGGACAGAAAGGCAGAGTTTGGGTAGAGGGGCACATGAAACTACAATTGTTGGTCTGTCACCTACTCCAAGTGAACAAACTACTAGAGCATTCAAAATGGACTCTAGCTAGGGGGTGGGTGGATCTCACCCGGTGTGAAGATGACTGTCTTTAAGCCAATGTGTCTCTCATGGCTCTGGAGGACCAAGAGTGGCATGTGCCACCAGTTCTCCAGCTGGTGTGCCTATACCACAGGTTGACAAAAATCACTCCTGCCAGATCCTTCTTCCTCTGAGTCTTTGAAACGGAGATTATCTGGACAGTTTATGCAGGCATCTATTGTGACTGACAAGCATCAGAAGACCCGCAGTCCTATCCAAGGGCTACTATTTGCTGGTTCTGTGTAGGTTTTAATAATTCCATCTGAAAAAAAAAAAAAAAAACCCTGATTTGCCAACCTAAAAAGACATTAAGTCTGGAGAAAGATAACTATCTAAATATCTGAAGTTACTTTATAATCTCTGGTGGGATATGCATTTTTTCCCAATTCAACAAAATGTTGGAGGATCTTCTAAATTCAGCAAATATTAGTCAGGTTTTCTCTGCAGTCACTCAGCTTGCTGCTGCGGGAGTCAAAAAGAAAGACTTTAAAGAGCTATATTTTATTTTATTCATCTCATTTGTTTATTCAGAAAACACTTACTGTATTTGCCTCTTAGATGTGAGGCACTTTTGGAGTAAGATGCTTGAAAATAGTTTTGAACAAGATATCAGACACCCATCATCATGGAGCTTTCAGCCTAGTGAATAAGTTGATGAATAACAATAGAAATTAAGATAGAAGAAAGATTAATTAAGATCAAAAGTGCTGTGATGGTTTAAATAAGTCATATGTCATATGTTGAAGGGCCCAGAAAATACTTCGTGAAGATGACAGCATTTGAGTCGGACCTGAAGAGATTTTCAAGCAACAGCAATGTAAATTCACAAGAAGAATGAGAAGGAAGAGGGAACCACATGAGTAGCAGCTTAGGAGTGGGAGGGTTTTGGTCTGGCTCCAAAAAATAGTACATAGTCCAGTTTGTCTGGCGGTTAGGCCACATCAAGGAAGGTACTGGAAAAGGGGTCAAACAATTATGTTGAAGCTCCAACCAGATCTGTCTTATGTGTCAAACTCCTGGCCTCAAGTGATCCCCCACCTCAGCCTTCCAAAGTGCTGGGACTACAGGCATGAACCACCATGCCTGGCTTCAGACTTGCCTTATGTGAATAGGCAAAAAGTTTGCTCTGAGTTCAGTAGGCAGTGGGGGAGGGAGGGAGTAGCAATGGAAGATGTTGAGTGAGGGAGTGAATGGATGGCCACTGTATTTTTAAAAGATTGATCCAACAGTAATGAATTAGAGTTGGAAAAGAGTAGAAGGTTTGGATCTTATTGGGAGGCTATCACTATCAATCAAATATTTCATAAAGTCACTGTGACTCGTGTAAGTAGTGAGACACACTGTGAAGCCAGCATGCAAATATAATGCCCTTAACATGACTATATATAGCCAGTTTCCCATTCACGTCCTCCTGCCCATATATAAATCCCATGTTTTCCAAACTCACGAATATAAGAATCTCTCTTCAGTCTTGCTTAATATACCCGTTGTACTCAAATTAAGAGAAACCAGGATTGCACCCATAAGCAGAGCAAAGACACTCCAGCTCTAGCCAGGAACTTACGAGAGCTAGCACATTTGTTCAAGTAGCAACTGTCTATTAGTTACTCAATTCTGGGAAAGCGAAAATATCTCAGACCCTTTCTTCCCAACCACATTGAAAATTCTGCTGAGTGACTTGATAGCATGAGGGAGAGGCCATAAGCAACAATCACCTATAAACCTGGTAGTGATATCTAATGGTCGTGTGGTGCCAGCCAGCAGCTAGACTAATAGATAGACACGTGATATTTATGTGTAAGAAAGAGAGAAAGTGGGAGAGACATCTTTCCTATCAGTCTGCATAAAGAGAGAGAAATGAAGAGATTGACTTGAGCACTCATAATTCTCAAAGGAGATTTGCACATTGATTCCAACAAAATTGTCCTAAGGCGTAGAAATGTGAAAAATGTTTTTATGGTAAAATTTAGATTTTAGCCTCAAGCTAAAAATATGTGTCAGAGGATACAGCTCCACCTGAAATAGTTTTTGTAGACACATGGATAAAACTCAATGTATTTTTGGCTCCACCAATCCATTATGCCTATAGAAAACCTGCAGCTCAGAACTGTATTGTGAGTTTGTTCAATATCACATGCATTTACAGTGCCTTTTCCTCACTGTTTCTATTCCCTTTCATCTGGGAAGTCACTTTATTGCACCTGCTCATCTCCTGCCAAGTATTTATTTTTTTGGCCAGCAAAAAGGGATTTGTTTCTCCTTTCTTTTTGAAGAGGACTGAATGATTCATAGTGCTTTCAAAACTAAGATTATATGTGTAATATAAATGTGTGTAAGATATATATGCACATATCTAATATATATACACACATGCTATCAATCATTACAGTATTTTTAACTCTTAACTTTAATGTTCTGTAACATTGTTCTGCTTCAAGGGTTTGCTGATTGAAATTATAGCATGTGAGATCATTTCCATGAAAAAGAAGTTGCCATTGAGATAAACGAATTTCAAAAAGCAACTTTTTATAAGCTTAAACTTCTATCTGAATGACTTAAGAAAATAATTCAAGAAGTGCAAAAATACAAAAACCCCTGGTTTTGCTCCAACAGTTCTTAAGACCTGGGGAACAGCTGTATCAATGCCTGGAAGAGTAATGTCATGTGATCTGGCCCGATCAGGAACTATTCAGAGACCTAAAAAAGAAATCTGAACAAAAAAGCTCCATAAACTAAATCATTAATGTGGAGGAAAAATAGCAAAGCCCATAAGGCTGTTTCTACAAATAGAATTGAGATAGAAAAGAGCGTTTAATGGGCTCATTATAAGATTGTTGAGAGTAATGATCAAAGAATGAAACCAATCTTTAAGCCTATTTCAAAGATATATACCTAAGAAAATGTCCCCAAGTATTTCTTAAGGGCCTTTCATGCAGAAATTTGCCCCGGTAGTGAGAATGAGTATTAAAATTAACTGGCCATTAAGAGACCTATTTGAAAAGTCCTCTTGGTAAGTATACTATGATCCAACTTAGGTTCTCAGCCTAGCCTGCTCAGATTCTTGATTTATCATCCTAGTATACAAGGAATAATCCTGCTTGGGGCAATTTTATGTCATCTAAGCCCACAAGAATTTAACCTATTTATTCACATTAAGAAATAAAGGATGGTTAGTTAAATGATGCATTCACTGGTTCCAGAGATATCCTAATTTTATCCTCAAGTCACAAGAGAGAATTTCTCCAGACAAAAGTCCATTACTGGGATAAGAAATGGCAAGTCATTCTCACCACATTTCTCAACACTAAGTGTAATCCTTTCTCACAAGGTGGCCTACCACCACCCTATTAAGTTAGATTTGGACCTAAGAATTGTAAAGAAATAAGAAAAAACTACTTTTCTTGGTGCTAGGGTCTCTAGGAGTTGTTCATGGTGCTACCAGCCAAGCCAACCATGGTGAGAGGCAGGATGACAGGTGAAGGCATCAAGCACAATAATCGCTTCCTTTGGATAGGAAATTTTTTTCTTAGGGAAGTGCTTTGTAATTTCCAGCACACTTATTGTGGATCCCTATAGGAGTCAAATTAACATAGAAAAATCAAATGTATAAACTCTAGAATCTTATGAGCAAACATTGTAGTTCATCATAAATGTCCCCCCAAAATAAATCAATCAATAAAACTAAAAATTATGATTACAAAAACTGAAATAGTATTGATCGGCTAAAATATAAACAATTGCATTCAAGGAAAAAGAAAATTATTGCTACACTAACTTCTGGTAGTATTTATAAGAGTATGCACCTATTCACCCAATATGCAGACTTTCTGTTTCCTTAGAACACGTTTACTTTCACAATCCTAAGAAAATTAGATGGGTAACTCATAAAAGGGTTTAATTGAAATTGTGAGCCCTTAGGAGTAGAGAACCTAGAAACCTAATTTCTTCAGAAACCTAGAACTTATTTCTTCAGAAAACTAGAAACCTAAATTCTTCAGTAAAGCATCCAGTAGAAACCTACTTCACTTCAGAAAACACATGTAGAAAAATTACAAATGTCAGTCTTAAGTGGGCGCTCTAGAAATAAATTCTTCAGTGGCTATTCTAATTTCTAAAAGCTATATACTCCACCATCACAGGTCACTGAATGTGTTAGTCTGTTCAGGCTACTATAATAAAAATACCACAGACTGGCTTATAAACAACAGAAACTTATTTCTTACAGTTCTGCAGACTAGGCTATCCAAAATCAAGGCCGTGCAGTGTCTGGTGAAAGCCTGCTTTCTGGTTTGTGGATGGCAGTCTTCTCACTGTGTTTTCACATAGTGGAAAGGGGCAACAGTGTCCTCTGGGGTTTCTTTATAAAGGAACTAACCCCATTCATGAGAGTTCTGGCTTCATGCATGATCACCTCTCAAAGGTTCCACCTCTAAAGACCTTCACATTGGTGATTTCAGCATACGAATTTTGCAGGGATACAAATATTCAGTCTATCGCACTGAATGATGAATGATGGAAGGACAAAATACTCCTTTCCTTGTTATTTTTTTTTCAAATTGATAAGCCATAATTTACTTCCCCAGAAAATTCTTTCTAAGTGATCCATAGGATGTTAGAGAAAACAAGAATGTGCTAAAGCAAAATTTAGTTCATAGCATTAAATTTCATGCAAGGTGTTACCCTTCTAAGTGGAACTAAGGCCTGGATAATTTTCCCACTCAAAAGGAGTTTAGAATCATACCCAGAATAATGCACTAAATATTCAGACATGAATGTGAATACTTGGTTTTCCATTTTGGAAGAGTTTCAATCAGGATGTGATTGCTATGTTTTGCTGTACATTGTACGGGTTTGTTTTTTCAGGGCAGTGTCCATTTCGGAATGCAAAAACCTGGGGAATTTAATCACATCCTTCAACGGTTAACTTGCTTTGTTCAGACTATCAAAGGTGATGTGATGAGAGTGTGGTCAGAAAACTGCATATTATAGGACCCATAAACATCCCCCTGCAATCATCTGGCTGTCCCATCCCCTGTCTGACTTCTCAAATGGGAAAAGTCTCATGCAGCAGCCTCTCATCTTGTCACTCTCAGCCTTCTTTCTGTGCCTTGAGAGTACAGGGTGACAGTTTTATATTGGTGTGTTGTTTGCACATGGCTGCGCATTTTTTCCCCCTAACAGCATGTTTAATATTTGGGCTGAAGCAGGATATATAATGCTTTGAGTTATCAGTTTGTTTGCTTGTTTTAGAAGGCTCAGAAACCCCAACATATGAAACCCTCAGAGGTCTTCACATCTCCCCAACTCAAAGTGCACAACAACGCCTCTGTGTCAATACAGTTATTACCACCTAAATTATCTAATGTTTTAAGCCAGCATATTTTCACCATTTGCTGCCATGACGTTGACTGAAAAGACAACTGAATAATATAGAAGGAAGAAATCAGAGGCTTTTATTTAAAAAAAAAAAAAATCCAGATAACTTGAAGAAGTTGGTACAACCCAGCTTTCCACATGAGATATACTTCCATCTACTCGGGTAATCCCAAAGTATGGCTTAATTCATGATAGAGTCTTTCAATGTTTGCCCATGTTTGAATGGAGAGCTTACTTTTTAAGAGAGAATTTGCTAGCCTCTTTTTTGAGCCCCCTAAGTAACTTTCAAGTGGGCTTGGAATCATTTAGGAGGCAGCAATGCAGTTTGTTCAGCAAGTCCTCAAAATCGAAAGAAATAATGAAAATCCAAGACTCTGTTGTCTTTGTAAGTCCTTCAGGGTGAATTTAGTATCTTTTCTCTCTGATCTCTAGGGGAGCACAATACAGCCTCTTGCCAAAATTGTGATAATGTTAATGATGAAAGTTTTGAGTGGTAGGTCTAGGCAATCAGAAGGGGTGGACCTCGTGAGATTGACCAGTGGCCCGCTCACCATGTGTCTAGGCTCAGTGGCTCTTCAGCAAAAGTGGTAGTGGGGAATGATACAGCATCACTACTCTCAGGAGCCACCCGTAGAAAGTCTACCAGATTGAAGGGCAAGCAAGCCAAATGAATACATTGAGGAGTAGAGGCCATTTCAAAGGATGTATTGAACTTCATGCATAGCACTTCAGGAACAAAAGAGTGGAGGATGGACCCATCTAGGGAAGAAAATGTTTCTTTAAAGATCAGACAGTACACTCTTTAGTTGATAGATTCTGACAAATCCCACCTACCTGGCAATCATTCTGGTTCAGAGTTAGGGGAAGAAACTTAGGTTAGCATCAAAAAATTTGATTAAGGCTCTCCTTATCTTTTTATATTCTGGTACATTCTCTCCAGAAAGACCAGCACCTTTTTGGTTGATGTGGTTTTATCTTTTTATGCCCTCTGGCCTCTACATATACATGTAAACAGTCTTTCTAGCTAGCAGTAATTCTTCCTTCCCTCATGTAAAACTAGGGAGAGAGGAATTTATTCTGATTTTTGACTTTTTAATTCATTATTTTAGTTCTTGTTTTTGAAAGATGGAAACATTAGTAGAGATTATTTTTGTGGAATCTCCTTTAAAGGAGATTAGAAAACTTTACAATGTAGCAACTATCTGAGTTCCTTTCTACTTCCTAGCCAACTCAATTTTGATGGATATGCTAATTATTCTGAACTGAGTATTATACATTATATGTTTTAAAACATCACTATATACCCTATGAATATATACTATTATTATTTTCCAGATTAACAAATAAAGCAAAAAAAAAAAAAAAGAATTTAGAAGACAGAGTGCCATCAGTTCATTCAAAGAAATCCCTCATAGAAGTGGTAGAATTTACATCTCCTTATATTTTCTACCCTTTCATAATGTAAGGATTAGAATTGTAGCACTGTGGATAATGGCTTTCTTTTTATGTAATTTGTAGAAAGTACATTTTTACAGTCTATGGGAAAGGAAGGGAAGAAATAAGGGTTATTTTAGGAATCTAGGTTTAAGGTTGGCATTGTGAACACCCTGCAACAGTTAACTACATTTCAAGGTACAATATAATGGTACCTCTAAATCTTCATAAATATAGTTTTCTATTGTGTTTATATCTTAATCTTTATCATTAAAGTCATATAAGTACTTGCATTGTTTTTCTTGGCGACTCTAATTTAAAGATGTATTCTTATGTTTTGATGTATTTCCAAGATTTGAGCCAGATTTGTTCATACTAGGTTATCTGTTAGTTACATGTAAATTACAACAGACCCTTTTTTGACATTTTGTATATACTCATTCACAATAAAAACATACAAAACTCAAAACCTTGATGTGAATACACAATGCTCTTTGTTCCCAATTTTGATTATACAGCAATGCCAAACTCAAAGGGGGTAATTATAAACCCTTGTAGATCTTGTGGCAAAAGCGGAGAGTCCTTGCTATGATTAAGTATTAGATTATGGTTATGATGGGTTGCTTCTAATTCTTTATTTCAGTCTTTACACAATTCAAATCATAAGAAGAACTGTTTCTATTGATAAAGAACAACTTTGGTCAAAGGTCAAAATTATTTTCAAGAATGTAAGCTACACATTAATAACTACACCTTTTCTATCTTGCACATTAATCTTTGTAAAGATGTGCCTAAACTTTTCCCCCAGAAAAACAAAAATCTCTATTTCATAAATATTTGACTGTATTTATGTGGGTTATATTTTTAATAGAGAAAACAATATGTGCCCTTTCATTAACATTAGTGGCCAAAGAAAAATTTTAAAAGTACAAATATCTCAGCCGGGCTCGGTGGCTCAGCCTGTAATCCCGCGCCTTTGGGAGGCTGAGGTGAGTGGATTGCCTGAGCCTGCGGGTTCGAGACCCGCCTGGGCAAGCAAGACCTCATCTCTACAAAAAAATTAGCCGGGCGTGGTAGCGCGCGCCTGTAGTTCCAGCTACTTGGAAGGCTGAGGCGGAAGGATCGCCGGAGCCCAGCAGGTCGAGGCTGTGGTGGCCGGGAGCGGCCACTGCACTCCAGTCTGGGCGACAGAGTGAGATTCCAACTCAAAAAAAAAAAAATTAAAAAGAAATAAAGAAAAGCAGAGTGAAAGGTATATAAAGGGAGGAAGAAAAGAAGGGTGTGGTTAATAAGCAGTCCTTTATATTTTTTAAGTTATAAACTAGTTATACATGATCTAAAATGTATTTAAACTATACTCCAGAGTTATAATCTCTTTCATTAGCGAGAGAGAAAGACTTAGATACAGAGAGAGAAAGTGAGAGAAAGTGTCTCAGTATCTATTCAATCATCCAAGTCAGATCTTTGGGAGTCATGGCAGACTGCACCTTCTCTTTTTCCTCCTTGTAATAATAAATCACTGAAACTTGTCCATTTTATTCCCTAAATATTCAAATCTACCCTTCAGTACACGCACAACTGCTAACTTCATCATTGTTTTATTTTAAGCAGTCATCACGTTTGCCTGTTTTACTGAAATAATCAGATTCCCTGCAACAAGTCTCTCCTTAAAAAGTCTTTCATTCTTTACCTGAGTGATTCTCTTAGAATACAACTCTGATCACAGCTCTCCTGCTTAAAATTCTTCCCCCAAAGACCAGATCCCAATCTTCTTATCAGGGTATACAAAGCTGCTTTTGATCTGGCCTTCTGCTTCCACTCCAGCCTTTTTATCTGTTTCCCAAGATATTTTGTTGAACAAATAAATCAATGAATAATTTTGTTCTTATATATCAAACTACTTTTAGTTTTCAAGCTCTTTGGTGTCATCTCATGATTCTAAGAGCTTAAGAGCATTGTTTTCTCTGCTTGGAATATCCTTTTTCTATTCCCTTCCTTACCTGTTTTACTCTTTTCATTTCCATAACTAGCAGAAGCTTTACTTTTTCCACCATTCCTTTCTTAGCCAACTCTATATGCTTACTTGCCTGTCTTCGCCATTAAGCTATCAATAAACTATTGTTATTTTAACTCAGAAACAATTTCTTACTTGTGAATTTCTTATTTTTAACAAAAAAGTGCATACCTGGCAAAAAATATATATATACAAAAGTGAATAAATATATACAGTATAATTTTGTCATTGGTATTTCAATGCATTTTTTCGCACAGTCCTTCGTTACTATTCAATCTATCTGCACTTAACCAATGCTTATATTTGAATTCAGAATAAAAATACAGCCTATATCAATAGAACTTTATATTTCATGAAGCCTCTTTATATATATATATATTTCTTTTTTTTTTTTTTGAGTTGGAGTCTCACTCTGTCACCCAGACTGGAGTGCAGTGGCCGCTCCCCGCCACCGCAGCCTCGACCTGCTGGGCTCCGGCCATCCTTCCGCCTCAGCCTTCCAAGTAGCTGGAATTACAGGCGCGTGCTACCACACCCAGCTAATTTTTTTTGGATTTATTGTAGAGATGAGGTCTCGCCAAGTTGCCCAGGCGGGTCTCCAACCCGCGGGCTCAGGAAATCCACTCACCTCAGCCTCCCAAAGCACCGGCGTACAGGCTGAGCCACCGAGCCCAACCT
>CAUYQG010093070.1:0-27506 GCA_963574415.1 Tarsius wallacei
TTGCCCAGGTGGGTCTCAAACCCACAGGCTCAGGCAATCCACTCACCTCGGTCTCCCAAAGCACGGGATTACAGGCTGAGCCACCAAGCCCGGCCCCTCAGTTTTTAAATACTAAAATCTAACCTACATGCAGGGGACCCCCCCCCAAAAAACCAGAATTTATTTATTAAAAATTGTGTATTTATTCTTACATGTTTAAACGTCAATCATCTTCAAAGTACTCTCTGATACCATACACCTATCAAGACACCTTTTCCACTGCTCAAAATAGTTTTTGAACTCGTTAATTTTGATGCCTTTTAGTGCTTCTGCTGCTTTTGTTTCACCTCCTCCACATCAGTAAAATATTTCCCTTTGAGGACCTTTTTCATCGGGGAAACAAACAAAAAATTTCTTGGCGCGAGAGCGAGTGGGCAAGGAGGGTGGGGCACGGGGATCACGTCATTTTTTTGGTCAAAAACTGAACACTCAGTATGGTGTGGTCAGGTGCACTTCTAAATCACCCAGCATGCAATGGGCAAACGTGTTGAAAGAATTTCTAAGAAACAATTCACTGAAGCCGAACACAGCCACTCACAACATCGCTAGCTGATACACTGATACCAGTGGGACCCTAGAACACTTACCTAGCAGGGGAAGCCTGTACTACAAGGGGCCCACCCTCCAAAAAATAATTCCTTTTTTTAAAAAATCCTCCTCATATGCTTCATAGAGTTGTGAAAAATCAGATGAGCTGGGAAGGACATCCAAACCAAGCCCTTATTTTTCAGATGAGAAAATGGAGGCCCACAGTGGGAAAATGACTTGCTCACAGTAACACAGCTCATTACTGGTTAAGACTCGACAGGCCTGCTGAGTTCCAAGCCAGTGTTTTTCTCCCCTTTCAAAACAAAAAACAAAAACAAAACTAGAGCCCTTTTTTTCCCACAACTGAAGCAGAATAAAGAATATGTAAAAGGCAAATTAACCTTCTTTCTGATACATTGAAAATGGTTGGTTAGTTAGGGGCTTTTTAATGTCAAAGCTGCTGTGTCAAAGCCAACATGCTGTGAGCAGTTAGTCCTGGGAAAATGCATGGTACAGAGCAAGACCCAAGTCATTTCAACACCTGAAATAAGATATCAAAGCTCTTTTTTATTTAGCAAAATAAAAGATACATTAGGTGCAATTCCATAACAATAACATTTGGCTAGAAATTATTTAATTTCGGGCCAGGCTCAGTGGCTCAACCTGTAATCCCACACTTTGAGAGGCCAAGGTGAGTGAATTGCCTGAGCCCACGGGTTTGAGACACGCCTGGGCAACTTGGCGAGACCTTATCTCTACAATAAATCAAAAAAATTAGCCAGGCATGGTAGTGCGCGCCTGTAGTTCCAGCTACTTGGAAGGTTGAGGCGGAAGGATCGCCGGAGCCCAGCAGGTCGAGGCTGCGGTGGCCGGGAGCGGCCACTGCACCCCCGTCTGGGTGACTGAGACTCCAACTCAAAAAAAAAAAAAAAAAAGAAAGAAATTATTTAACCTAGACCTGTTTGTTTTTGTTTGAACCTTGCTCGTTCATAATGATTAATGAATCATCTGCCATAATTGTTATTTGAAAGTATAATGGGATGAATCGAGTCTTCTAATTATTTTCTTATACAAAACTGTAGGATGGCTAAGTGATTTTTATTATAGCAAAATCTAAGACATTGTAGATTTTTTTAAAAATCTAAAAAATCTTACATCCTCCATAAATATACTGGCCCTTTTTCTCTTGTTCCACCCTGATTCCTCAGTCAAACAGAAACAGTTGCTCACAGAGGAAATGGAGTTTTGCCTTCTTGTACTTCTGCTGTTTTCCTCTTGGACACAGAAAGACAATGATGAGATTCAGAATATAAATTCCTGGTAAGCCAAACTGAATAATCCTCTCGAAATCATGTATGCAGGGAGGTCCTCGGGGAACATGGATAAGCTTCCTACTAAATAAAGCTGAGTCCTGGGAAGTAGGGACCTGGACATTCATTGTTGGGGTAACCTGTTCCTCGATCTTCCAGTGTGGTGCTGGGATAGCACACTGTCTGTGGGGGTTACTAGGTGCATGTTCATATGCTTCTCCCTCCTACACATGCATACACACACACAATTACACACACACACACACAAACATACATGCATACCCCTCTTGCTTATTTGATCCCTTTGAGGCTTGAAAAAAATGCGCTTCTATTTAGAAGCTTGGAGAAGCCTGTGAGGTTACTGAGTGCCTTTGGGGAGGGGACACAAAGAGACAAGTCATCTGTTGTATCACATCACTGCATGGTCAAGATATCCGCAATCCACGATGCTCTGCCTGACTTGGGAAGCATTATGGGCTGAGCATGGCGGTGGTAAGGCTGACTCATCACTGCCACCCGGGGTGGCCCAGCTGTCAGGACAAGATTGGCCCATCTCCTCCTCTCCGTTCAAAAAAGTGACCACTATGAATCATCTGCCCATATAGAGCACTCGGGGAGCTCAGAGTGTTGGCAGAGAGGCCAGCACAGGCAAAAATCTCCTGTCTAGTACCTTGCTGACTCACTTTGAGGTCTTGGACAAATTGCTTTTTCTTAAATAATTAATTATAATAGTTTTCATTTATTCAGTAGTTGACTGTGTGGATCTTACAAGAGAGCCGCCATCAGACCCAAGTCTGACCCACAGTACCACTCTGCCCCTCACCTTCCCCTGTGAAATCTCATCTTATCCACATAGTAGTTCTTTGATGGAGATGGTAGTTGTATTCCCACTTCATATCCGAGAACGCTGAGGCACAGAGAAAGATACTTGTCCCAGTTGTGGGGCACAGAGTGAATCCAAACTTCTGATTGCAAATTCAATATTCTTTCCAAGCTGCCTTTCCTGAACTTTTATTTTACCATATGAAAAGTTGAGAAGTACCTCTTTCCCCTTCATTTGGTTCCTGGGGCCTGAGGTATATCTCTCTTTCCAACTGAGAGCATCTTTGAGAAAGATGTTAATTGGGACACCAGAGACCAGCTCTCGTCTCCTTCTCTTCTGGCCGAGCTAGAGGAATAACCCAGCTCTGGGCTGCCTGTGGCCTCTTCTCTACTCCAGGAGGGGTCTGCACCAAGCCCAGTACTGTCATGAATAAGCCTGCTTTAGAGAATTCACCAGTCACCCTATAGTGATTAGAAACATAATGAACTACTGATTTAAAATTTAAAGAAAAATCTCAAACTTATAGTAAGATAGTAAGAATAGTATAATGAAACAAATATACCAGGCAGTTCATATTCGATTATATTTCATCTATAACTACCCACTTCCCCATCTTTTCCCAGAATATTTTAAAATTAAGTCCTAGATATCATATCATTTAGTCTTTAAATATTTCAATACATCTCCCAAAGATCATGACTTTTTAAGAATAAGACCACAGGATCATTATCAGACTTGAAAAATAATTACTTCATATCATCAAATGTCTAGTCAGTGATCACATATCCTCAATTGCCTTCTTTCTTTTCTTTTCTTTTTTTTTCTTTTCTTTTCTCTCTCTCTCTCTCTCTCTCTTTCCTTTCTCTTTTTCTCTTTTTCTTTGACTCTCTTTTTCTCTGTCTCTCTCTCTCTGTCTCCCTCCCTCCCTCCCTCTCTTCTTCTTTCCCTCCCTCCCTCTCTCCCTCACTCCCTCCACCCCCCTTCTCCTCCTCCTCCCCTCTCTTTCTTGTTGGGGTCTCATTCTGTCACCCAGGCAGTGACACAATCATGGCTCACAGCAGCTTTGCCCTTCTGGGCTCAGGCAATTCTTCTGTCTCAGCTTCTTGAGTAGGTGGGACTACAGGCACGCACCACCAGCTAATTTTTTATTTTTATTTTTTGTAGAGACAAGTTCTCTTTATGTTGCTCAGGCTGGTCTCAAACTCATGGGCTCAAGCAATCCTCCTGCCTTAGCCTCCCTCTAATCACTGCCAGCTGCCTTATAATTTTTTTAGAAAGACACACTTTTGTGTGCGTGAACCAGGCTTCAATAAGGTCTATACTTGAGATTGAGGGTTGCATCTCCTAGTGTAGTTAGCTCACCCTTCCCCAACTTTTTTTATCTGTAACTTTCTTGATGAGCAGGTCAGACATCTATAGTTTCCCATAGGGTAGATGATGCTGATTGATTGCAGCCCTGGATGGCATGAAATACCTATCTCTTGTAGTTTTTTTAAGCTGGTAGTTAGGTCAAAAGGAAACTATCAATTTATAATATATATTTCATTTGGATCAAAACCTCACATGACCAAGAACTCTGTAAGACCTCTCACATAGCATACATCCTTATAGAAGAAATGAGAAAGTCACTGAAGTATAGGCTGAGATGGGACATATAACACCAATTCACAAGGTGTGTCCTAGAGTCTGTGTTCACATTCAACGTATCTACTAAATTGGCTATAGATATAAAATTGATAGATGAGGTGTGATCTAGTGTGTAAGCATTTATTGAGTGTCTACTGTGTGTCCACTATGATAGTAGGTGCTCGGGATTCAAAATCAAATGAGGCCTAGTCCTGGCTTGGAGATGCTTATCCTCCAAAGAAGGACAAACCAGGAAGTCAGGGAGAGTGGTACACTGTGAAAGTGCTGCGTGCACTTACTCACAGATGCCAAGAGCTGCGGAGAAGAGCGTGACTTAACCTCACTGGAGCATGTGAGGCTTCCTGGTGGAGGTGACATTATGAAGGATGAAGTAGGAACAATTTTAGAACAGAAAGTATTTGGTTCAATTTCCTGCATTTGGAAAACTGGAGAGGAGCTCAAAGAGACGCAGGACTGTGTTCATTTTTTTTTTTTGGAGTCGGAGCTTCTTCACTCTGTCGCCCAGACCGGAGTGCAGTGGCACACTCACAGCCACCACAGCCTTGTCCTGCTGGGCTCAGGCAATCCTTCTGCCTCAGCCTTCCAAGTAGCTGGAACTTCAGGCACGTGATACCATGCCTGGCTAATTTTTTTATTTATTGTAGAGACGAGGTCCCAACAAGTTGCCCAGGCTGGCCCCGAAACCCTGGGCTCAGGCAATCCTCTCGACTCAGCCTCCTAAAGTGTTGGGATTATAGGTGTAAGCCACTGCGCCTGGCAGAACTGTGTTCATCTTTAAGAACGATTTTCAACAGGTTTCAAGCAGAGGCTAGAAGACCTCATATATCTGGAAAGCCAATTGTCCAGTTCTCTCATTCCTTAACTTTTCTGGCTCATCAACATATCTTCATGTGACCCAGGTCTGAAACCATGCATCTTGTCCTGGCAAGGGGAAGGTAGCCTCTTTGTTTCACCATTTCTGAAACAAAGTTTGCAGCTGATATTCCTACAGCCCAGAACAGGAAAACAAATGGCAAAAGTCCACTGTCCTCTCAGTGGAAGGACAGCCTACTTTGTTTTTATTCTTATTTGCTTAGTCTATGTTCCCTCCCTCACCCCCAGGATGTAGCTTCCTGAGAGCAAGGACCTTGACTGTCTCATTCATCACTCTGACACTACTACCTAGAAGAGTGTTTGCCACGGAACAAGTGCTCAAGAAATACCTTAGTTAATTAGTTGATTCATCCTTGTCCACTCCCCACCCTTCCTACGCAGGGCCGGGTTTCCCTCTGAAAGTGCGTCACGTCAGTACAACAGTTTATAGGCTGAGGTGGGCTTATTAAAATGTAAAGTGTTATAAACAGACACATTCCCTCTGATCATGACAGCACCTCTCATTTTTATAGCTCATCACAAAGCATTTCCATTTCTGTGGTCTTACTTGAGATTTACAGCAGCCCTGTTAGGGTGAAGGATAAAGACATAATGTCATCACCATCTATCGAGGTGGAAACTGAAGCTTTGAGAGACTGAGTGAATTGCAGAAGGTCACACAGCCAGAGAGTTGCAAAGCAACACTAAAACCAGGCCTGCCTGGTGCTCTCTCTGGTGCTTTGCAAGACCTCCAGGCCCTTCTCTCTGCTCATGAAAAATAAATACCAAAGAGAAGCAGGTTTCTTCCCAGGTCACTTGGAAAGCTCTCTGGGAAAGTCCAATCCCAGCTATGGCCTCAGTACCTTGGAGTTCTTTGGGGAACATATTTGGGACTGCTTAAGTGCTCAGCAAAGAGTCTGCCAGACAAAACCCAAGTGGAGTTGGGAGAGGTATATTTTCCTCCTGTGAGATGAGTCATGTCAGGAGAGAGACAAATGCCCACGAAGGAAAAATATGTAAGTAGACTGGTCAACACATGACCGAGTGTGGAGACAGCAGACTCAGATCCAGTTCTTCTGGGAGAAAGTGCAGGATCTTGCTAGACTCCGGGGTGTAGAGTGGGAAGCAACTGTTTCTCCTAGCAGAGACACAAGGATGCTGTTGACTGTGGAGTGGTGGATTTATAGGAAAGGTTGAGATGGCGCTGAGATGGTCTTAAATGTTAAGAAAACAACTATAAAACATGTTTGGGGGCTGGATCTGTGCGGGATGAGTAAGACTTTTGGCCTTCTTGTGCAGAGAAAGAGCATGGCCCTGGAGGAAAGGCCATTCAGGTTTGTGACTCGAGCTCGGTGTGGTGGGGGTTGTGGGGAGAACAGACTAGAATGTGCCGTCTCTTCCTCCCATCCTGCTGCAAATGCCTCATTGAAGTAATTAGTCCTGGCCGGGCGCAGTGGCTCATGCCTATAATCCCAGCACTTTGGGAGGCTGAGGTGAGAGGACTGCCTGAACCCATGGGCTCAAGACCAGCCAACTTGGTGAGACCTCATCCCTACAATAAATAATTTTTAAAAAATTAGCCAGGCATGGTGGCGCACACCTATAGTTCCAGTTACCTGGAAGGCTGAGGCGGAAAGATTGCCTAAGCCCAGCAGCAGGTCAAGGCTGTGGTGGCCGTGAGTAAGCCATTGCACTCCAACTTGGGCGGCAGAGTGAGACTCCGACTCAAAAAATAAAACTATTCCAGGTTCGACTTCTTCCTTGCCCTGACCCCTGTCTTCCCCCACCTCCACTCCCACACACCAACTGATCTCAGACACATCAACCAGTTTCTTTGAGCCCTGTTTTTTCCTAAGTAAAATGAAGCTATTTCCATTTTTCTATATTTCCAGTGACGTGAAATAGTTCCATATTTTCATATTTTCAAATATGAAAAATGGAAAGTTTATCACAAGCCACACAAATGGTATCATAAGCCATCACCATAGATGCTTTGGTAGTAATAAATAATAAGATCATGGTATTACAGGTATGCAAAAGATGGCAGTCTGTCATGTTTGGGATCTTGCCTGATTCTCACTTAGCAGTGATGGCTGATGAAATGACGTGGCACTTTGCTTCAAACCTTCCAGTTGAGACAGTCCCTCACAACGCTGGGCTTCCGGTGGGAGGTTTTGTGTTACCCTTCTGCAAAGGGGAGGACTTCAGAACTCAAGGAAGATGGAGAACAGGTGTGTTGTGTTGGGGGTGTTGAGGGGTGAAGAGGCACTGCAAGAAAGAAATTAAGCACCTACTGCATATCCTCATGACCATCTCCCTTCAGGTGTCCCCATGTCCTCAAGCTGCCAAGTCACAAAGCCAATCTGCACTGTCTCATCTCCCTATCCTGGTATAAGTTCCTCACTTACATACCTAATAATAATTATAATAACAATAACAGCAATAGTTGAGCAGATAGAATATTCATAAATCTTGTTTTATTTTATTTTATATTCTTTTATTTTTTTGAGTCAGAGTCTCACTCTGTTGCCCAGGCCGGAGTGCAGTGGCAGGCTCATAGCCACCACAGCCTTGACCTGCTGGGCTCAGGCGACGCTTCTGTCTCAGCCTTCCAAGAAGCTGGAACCACAGGTGTGCACTACCACACCTGGCTTTTTTTAAATTTATTGTAGAGACAAGATCTCACCAAGTTGTCCAGGCTGATCTTGAACCCTTGAGCTCAGGCAATCCTCTTGCCTCGGCCTCCCAAAGTGTTGGGATTACAGGCTTGAGCCACTGTGCCTGGCCTTGTTTTGTTTTATTAGGTAGTTTTATTTTAGGCATACTGACTTCTTTAGGGTATGGGGTCTGGGCCAATTGGCATGGCTGGTGCCCCAATCTTGGAGAAAGAACTGCTCAGCTGCGTTGGTTCCCCTCACTCATTCATGGCATGCCTCAGGAATAAAGGGAGGAGGTGAGGGGACCTCTTGGCTCTGGTTGGGGTCATGTCAACTGTGTAGAATCTGAATCTAGCAGAGCACCTTCTCCAGAATCTGGACAGCAAGAGGGATGGGGGTTGGCCCTTGGCTATTTCAGATAGGCCTTTCAAGAGCCCCATGATTTCAAAGGTAATAAATGCTTATTTATAAATTTTGGGAAATATAGAAAAATAAAATAAAGTTGAGATTCTTACTTAGCAATTTATTGTGAACACTTTTCTATGTCATAAATTAATTCACCTAACATGATATCTCCTGCATTTCTAGAAAGCTATTACATGAATATACCATTTAATTAGTTCACTGTTTTTGGAAATCGGGGTCATTTTGTTGGACTAGATATTCTCACACATAAATTTTTGTATCCTGAATAGCAGAATGAGATTAAAAGCCTCTTTTGTAAAATGAAAATATAATACCCATTTGAAAGCATTGTTGTGAGGATTACATATAATAATACATTTAAAGGCCTTACCACAGTGCCTTACACATAGTTAGCGCTCCATAAATGGGTAGCTATCACTGAGCTTACTTTATATCTGATGGTTTTCTTTTCTTTCTTTCTTTCTTTTTTTTGAGTTGGGGCCTCACTCTGACACCCAGACTGATGTACAGTGGTATGATCATGGTTCCTCTCAGCCTTGACCTCCTAGGCTCAGGCAATCCTTCTGCCTCAGCCTCCTGAGTAGCTGGGACTTCAGGCACACACCACCACGCCTGGCTAATTTTTAAATTTTTTTGTAGAAACGAAGTCTTGGTATGTTGCCCAGCCTGGTCTCAGATTGCTGGGCTCAACTGATCCTCCTGCTTCAGCCTCCCAAAGTGCCAGAATTGCAGACGTGAGCCACAACACCCAGCTGATATTTTTATTTTCTCAAGTTAAATGCTAAGAGGTGGAATTACATTCTCATGGTTTTGGAAGGGTGTGTGGTTGAATTGTGTTAGTTTATTTAAAGGTCAGTTAGCACAGGAAGCCTCTGTGACATATCAGCCCAGCCATGGCTTACCCAAGTTGGTATGGCAGCCACCAACCCAGAGACAGGGTCTTGGCAGTCAAACTGCTATCCCAAGCATCCCTGGCCAAGATCTTCTGGGCTACAAATGTACTATCTATCACAAGCCCAGCAGCTGCTAAAATTTAGATACCCACGAGAGCCAGTGAGAGACACATAGAGCTGAACTTCTAAATACATCCTTGACCTCTTATTTCACATCTTTGTGCCTCGATTGTACGAATGATGGCTGAGGGTGGTGTGCTGGGCTTAGTGTAATCATTGCTGCTCTTGGAAGAGGATACACCTTAGGATGTGGCACCTGGAAGGGTGAGTCAGACATGTTGTCTTGCTCTCTATAACATGCTACTAATATCATAGGGTTTCAGAGCTGAAAAGAAACTTGATCATCACTGGGCCTGATCCCCTCACTTCTTCTGTGAAAGGCAGAAGCTCAAACTATGTAAATAGTTTGCCCGGGGACATGAAACAAATAAGTGGCAAAACCAGAACCAAATACCAGGTCTTCTGGATCCCTCCGCATTCAAGATTCTTCTCCCTGAACCATGTTCATTTCCAGCAAATGGAAGCCCGTGGTTAACTTGTGGTCCAGATATGTTTGCCTCTCTCTCCAAAACTGAGTGTTTCTCCTAAGAGGTTCATCAATGGAAAAAACGAAACCACATGACTGTGTGTTCTGCCCTGTGCCTCTGTGGAGTCTTTCCTGCAGAGAATTCTGGTAACATCATCAGGAGCAGGAAGGAACTTTTATAAGGTGACTCTTACTTCTTTTTCGCCTCCCACATTTTATACAGATATTTGAAGCTGGTTTTCAGGAGGATAAAGTCACTATTTTCTGGACAAAAACTTCTGCAGCCAAACAGCGTTTTTGTCACTTCTCTGGGTGCAAACTAGAGGAAACCGGCCTTTGTTACCTCGGATGCTTTCAACACAGGACTCTAAGTGAAGAAAGAGCAGCTGTAACCCCTTTCCTCGAGCAGAGAATGCAGTTATAAAAACCGGGCCAATATTTTCTCCCACTGGGGTGCTGCTGGACTCCACTTAGCTTTTCAGTCAATTTAAGACTTAAAATCTTTATTTAAAAATGTTTTTATTCAGCTTTCAAAGACACCAGTTCATCTGTTACTGCTGTAGCCACCCACCACTTGCAAGAAAATACTAAAATGTCAAATTGTGGGTATTTTACAAATGAAAAAGAAACTCTTCTGGAATCAATGAAAAGCTGCCTTGATTGGCCTTCTGCTGAGTAAGTATGGAGCTGCTGATTTTGGTGAGTTCCACAGCTGAAGCAAGAGGCTGTGACAGCCATTGTGTCACAGTCCTGTGCTTTGGGCAGGGTTTGCTTGGAGACTTAAATGTGCTCTCCAAGGACACAATCAGTGCTACCCCCAGGCAGGCCCAGGTCCATCTGTCCTGAATTTGGCTTCTGACCATGAAGGAGGGTGGAAAGTCAGACAGCATAAGGTCACAAACCAGGCCAGAGCGGGTTTTAAGAATGCCAGAGCTTTTCAGGTCTAGGCCCAGGTGCTGGCTCTGCCACTTATATAACCTTGGACAAGTGACTTAATCTCCCAAGCTCAGATCACCTCACCTGCAAATTGGTGCCAGTAGAAGTAGCAGCCTCACAAGACTGGGGTAATTAAGTAAGATAATGTTCACAAAGTGGCTGTCAGATAGTAGGTGTTCTATAAATGTTAGTAATAAATTTAATATTTTTATGTTTTTAATGGCCTCAAATCCAGGAGTTTTTGAGATGAGAGATGAAAGATGTATAGAAAAATATTTTCCCAGCCCGGGCAACTTGGCAAGACCTCATCTCTCCAATCAATCAAAAATTAGCCGGGCGTGGTAGTGCACGCCTGTAGCTCTGGCTACTTGGAAGGCTGAAGCGGAAGGATCGCCGGAGCCCAGCAGGTCGATGCCAGGGTGGCCACGAGTGTGCCACTGCACTCCAACCTGGGCAACAGAGTAAGACTCCAACTCAAAAAAAAAAAAAAAAATTTTCCTATGGCACATTCATCCCTTTCTTCAGATAATATTTAATATGTATTGATTACTATTTGCCAGATACTCTCTAGACCTTGGAGACACAGACACAAGAAGCTCATAATCTACTGGATCATAACAGTATAGAAACAAAGAATTGCACTGATGTGGAATACGCACTACAGTAAAAGTGAGATTCAGAGGGTATGGTGGGACAAAGAGGCGCAAAGGTGCACTTAGCTTAGAGATTGGGCCCTGAAAGTCTGCTCAGCAAGAACATGGACAGGAGTTTGCATATTGTCGAGGGCACTCCGGACAAAAACACAATGTGTACAAAAACTCAGAGAAAGGAAAGACAGAGTTTGTCTGGCACAGCAAGAGCAAAGAGGGAAATAGGGATGCTTTCATCCAGCACACGTTTATAGCGTAGCAGCTGATGCCAGGTACTGACAAGAGAGATAGAGGACATGATTCCTTCCCTCAAGGAGTTTAGAGACTGGGAGGTAAAGAAAGGACAAGCGAATTCCTGCTTACAATGTGATAAATGCTGTAATCAAGGTACTCATGGAGTGGGCACACGAGAAGGTCATTATTCTCAAGCCGAAGTGGTATGGAAAAACCATCAAGGGAAGATGCCACAACCTAAGACTTGACAATTTTAGAGTTAAGGAGCTGGAGGAAGGTGGAGGGAAAAAGGAAGAGCATTCTATGAAGGATCAGGATGGACAAGGACATGGAGGGATGAGTGAACATGAGTCACTTGAGGAAAAACAAGCCTGTAAATAGGGCTGGAATAAAGGATGGTGAGGCTAAGTTTTGCATCCGCTTATTCATTCACGCAATTGTGTTGCATGCCTACAGTTTTCCTGTGTGATTTTTTAGGCTCTGGGGATGCAGTGATGGAGCCCGAATCATGAGGTGGACCATGGGGCCTGATTTAGGTGATATATAGACATGGCATTAAGAAAATGATGAAGCACATGGTGAACAACTATTCTTTTTACAATTCTCATTACAAAGGGTGGCATCTCAGTCCAGAGCTTATTTTATCTATTTATCTATCTAATTTTTTTTTGGCCCAGGCTGGAGTGCAGTGCCATACTCATTCATGGCCACCCCAGCGTCGACCTGCTGGGCTCCGGTGATCCTTCTGCCTCAGCCTTCCAAGTAGCCAGAACTATAGGCCCATGCTACCATGCCCAGCTAATTTTTGATTTATTGTAGAGATGAGGTCTTGCCAAGTTGCCCGGGCTGGTCTCAAACCCACGGGTTCAGGTAATCCACTTGCCTCAGCCTCCCAAAGTGCTGGGATTCCAGGCTGAGCCACTGAGCCTGGCCTATCTATCTTTGAGACAAGGTCTTGCTATATTGCCCAGACTAGTCTTGAACTCCTGAGCTCAAGCGATCCTCCCACCTCAGCCTTCCAAGGTTCTGGGATTACAGGCATGAGCCACCATGCCCATCAATTTTTAATGCTTTGTAATTTCTTTCTTTATTAGAGAGGTATAGATTTCAGGCTCAGAACACTGATAGCTAGAGGATGTAACTAGAATTTATAAGATGCCTTTGTTCCCTGTTTGCTTTGTTTTGTTTTTATGGTAAATAGAACTAGTTTTCCATTTATGGTAGTCATAAAATTGTTTCAAAAGGTAAAAATAGATTAAGATTTGAGTAAAAGTAGATTAAGTTATTTTAATAAAAAATACTTGGGCTGGGTGCAGTGGTGCACATCGTAGTCTCACCACCTTGAGAGGGTGAGGCTGGAGAAGCATTTAAGCTGAAGAACTTGAGGCTGTAGTAAGTTACAATGATATCTGTGAGACTCCAACTAAAATAAATAAATAAATAGGCAGACATAGTGGTTCACTCCTGGAGTCCTAGCTATTCAGAAGTCTGAGGCGAGAGGATCACTTGAATCACCACTGTATTCCAACCTGGACAACATAGCAGGACCCTATCTCTTAAAAAAAAAAAGACAGAAAGAAAAATGCTTAAATATAGTATAGTACAGATACATATATAGCAAAAAAGAAAGAAAATGCTTAAATATAGTACAGTACAGATACATATGTAGCAAACTAAGGAGTTAATATGGAAATGGCTGAAGTTTAGAAACCACTGTCATTGATGATGAGAAGTCAGTGGAAAGAGAGTTTTTAGCACCGGGAAGGAAGAGCACATAAACAAGAGTTGTTTGGACTGTGGGTTCCTTGAATGCCAAGATTTTGTGTGCCATACTGGTTTTGAGATCCCTAGCTACTAGCACAGAGCTTAGCACTTGGCATGTGCTAAATTTGGGGTATCCCAGGGCACGCCTTTCATAACTCATCTGCCTTCAAATCCAAAACTGGCCAGGCACAGTGGCTTACTCCTGTAATCTCAGCACTTTTGGAAACCAAGGAGGGCAGATCTCTTGAGGCCAGGAGTTTAAGACAAGCCTGGGCAATATAGCAAGACCCTATCTCTATAAAAATTATTTTTAAAAAATTATCTAGGCCAGGCACGGTGGCTCATGCCTATAATCCCAGCACTTTGGGAGGCCGAGGTGAGAGGATTGCCTGAGTCTATGGGTTCAAGACCAACCCTGGCAACTTGGTGAGACCTCATCTCTACAATAAGTCAAAAAATTTGCTGGGTATGGTGGCGCGTGCCTGTAGTTCCAGCCACTTGGAAGGCTGAGGTGGAAGGATCGCTTGTGACCAGCAGGTCGAGGCTGCAGTGGCCGGGAGTGTGACACTGCCCTCCAGCCTAAGTGACAGAGTGAGACTCCAACTAAAATAAATAAATAAATAGGCAGACATAGTGGTTCACTCCTGGAGTCCTAGCTATTCAGAAGTCTGAGGCGAGAGGATCACTTGAGCCCAGGAGTTGGAGGCTGCAGTGAGCCAGGATCACACTACTGCACTTCAGTCTGGGGAACAGGGCAAGAGCTGGTCTCTAAAACAATTACTACTAAAATAAAATTCAAAACCCTGAATGTATTCCTTCTATTAGCTTCTGTCATCACTCAGTTGCATGAATGCTTGGAAGGGGCTGGAAGCTCTGGTGTTATCTGGTCAGAGCCTGTGTATGGGTAGGCGGAGTTTCCCGTACTGAGACCAGCAGGCTGGAGAGCATGTGTACCAGGGGCCTCCTCCGTAAACATGCTGAGTCCTCCTGCCTTTATGTTTTGATAATACTTCAACCCCTCCTGGGATGTCTCCCCGGATCACTCCCGTATTCTCAGAGAAATGACAACCCGAGATGGTGAATGCTGTGTCTGAAACTGTAGCCATTGCAGTAGCTGTTAGGAGAGGTTTTTTTTTGAGAAGACAGAAAAGCTCCCTCAGTGGGAGGAGATCTGAGGGGGTTGCCCAGGTGACTCTTGTGGTTTCTTTCTCTCTTGCCTTTTTTTAAACTTCTTTCCCCACTATTCACAAGCATCTATGCATGTCATGTTTCATGCATTATGATCCTCTAACACCTTGGATGTGTTGTTTGGACCTTCATTTGTACTCATCCCTGGAGGTCCGATGGTACTCAAGAAAGACAGAGAAACGGACTTCTTTGCTGCATGTTTGCATCAGCACATTGATTCCAGCCATCCAGAAGAGGTTTTAACAATGAAATTGTCATTTAGAACTATCTCTAGCATAGAACCATCAGGAAGTTACTGAATAGATATGTTGAGTTTATGATTCCACCCAGCCCGGTAACCAAAGGGTTTTTAATTCCTCAGTTCCGAGCTGGTGGAATTTTAACCTTAATGTTGATTTCTACAGGGCACTAAGTCACTGAATATGTGATTTTAAAGACTTTAGCTAGAGTAGAATGAGAAAATTGTATGTGTGTCCAAGCTGCCCCATCGCCCTTGTGGCATTGCAGGTGGCTGATGGCCTCTGGCTTCCCGTCTGTGTAGAATACACAGAAAAGCAGCACAGCTCTAGGGGAGGCCGGAGTCTGTTGACAGACATTCCTCCTTATCTTGTTTTCACATCAGTTGCAGCACCATTTCTGTTCAAGGCAAGCGTGGGTGGGGGTTCCTCCTGCCCTGCCCTATGCTAGCTGTTAAAATAAGAGGGAGGTTGATTGTACTGTTTTTCAAGTAAAGATCAGACCACCGCGAGTTGGTGAATCCAATGCGTCACTGGAGGGATATATTCATGGCAAAGAAAGACCAGCCCAGCTCTTTTGGGGATAATAGCCATTTGATTTTGAAGATTAGGGTTTGGGGGAAGTTTGAAGTTTTGTTTGACTGCTAAGAAAAATTAGTAGCTCTTAAAATATTTAAACTACATTTCAAACTCAAATAATTAGATTTTGCAAATCAAACACCAGGTATGTGGCATGTAACTGACCACTAATATTTCACTTGCACTTTCTTCTTTCCTTTCTTCTTTTCTCTCTCTTTCTATTCCTCTCTCTCCTTTCTTTTGAGTCTTGGCTTCACTCTTTTGACCAGGCTAGAGTGCAGTGGCATGATCACGGCTTAACACGTCTCAACCTTCTGCCTCAGCCTCCTGAGTAGCCAGGACTACAAGTATGTGCTACCGTATCTGGCTGGTTTTTTTATTTTTTATTCTTTTGGTAGAGATGAGGTCTCACTATGTCGCCCAGGCTGGTCTTAAGCTCCTCAAGAGATCCTCCTGCCTCAGCCTCCCAGTGTGCTGGGATTACAGGCATGAACCACAGTGCCCAGTGCAATTGCACTTTCTAATCCACAAAGCACTTTTACATATATGATTATTCCCATATTGCAGATGAGAAAACTGAAGAAAGTCGTTACCAAAGTCATGTGCTTTATGGCTAGTGACTGAGGAAGATAGAATTTAAACCCAGGTCTGCTGCCTTCTAGTTTTGGGTCTTTTCTCCTCCACCATCCTGCCTTACACTCATTTCCATTCTCTTCTCCAAGTGGAATTGTCCATCTGCTGCTTCAGCACACGCATCCCACTGCCTCAATAGTCAAGGCTTAGGGAGGACAGGGCAGCCAAGTAGAATAACAGGGGATCGAGCCATTGATTGCACCATAAGTTCATAGGTCTACAACAACCTAGAGACAGAATAAAGCAAAGAGATGGGAGTGTATTGAGTGAGCAGCTGCTGTGTTGGGAACTTCTTGGACCCGACACTGTGCAAGGGGGTATACATTTATGTACCTCCTCATTTAACCCTCAAGTAGCCTCTGGAAACACATTTTCTCATTCCCATCTGACAGGTGAGAGTACTGGAGCTTGCAGATGTAAGGAAACTTGCCCAAAGTTGCATAACAAGTAAGTGGTGGAGCCTGAATTTGAACCTACATTTGTCTGATTTCAAAGTCTTCCCGGTCCAACCCCCACATTTTATTGATGAGGAAACCAGGGTGGTGGAAGGACTGCTCTGGTCCTACAGCAAGCCAAGGGCAGATCAGGTCCCAGCTGGGTAATCTTAGTGCTCTTGCCAGTATACCAGTCAGGTCTCATCTCTTGGAGTTGGGATTCCCCTCCATCCTGTCAGATGGAAAGTTGTCAACATGGCAGATAACCTTCTCTCCCCTGACTTGTGCCCCTGTAGTCATGCCATCTTTTTGTTGCAGTTCACATCAGGCATTGATTTCTGCCTTCTGTTATACCCTGCCTTCCAGAATCCTCTATGCTCCTCATCTAGGCTCTGGCAAAAATTGTTCATAAGTCATCCCATGTGACCGCTTGATTTTTCCATTTTCTTCCTATGTAGGAACAAGGTGGGAGAGAATGGTTTTGGGAACTATAGAAAATTAGAATAGCATAAGGCCGAAGAAGAGGAAGAAGATGGATGCATTACGTAGTGAAACCCAAATCCACAATACAAGAGAGCTTGGGGTAAATGTTAGGCAAGGTAGGCACCAGCTGCAAGGACATGGAAACCAGGCCTCGAAACCATGTGAGAAGGCTTGCTGATTTGCTACAATGGTCAGAACCTACAATGGTCCCCCAACTACCGACATTTCCACTGTGCATTTTACCCTCTTGACACCCAGCACTCTCCACCCCTTTGAAAATCTATCTGCTTCAGTATTGTCGTTGATGTGCATTCAAACCAGACTTTGGTGTGGCATATGCAAATCATATAAACGTGTGGCATATGCAAATCATATGCTAGAATTCTTTCTAAATCTTTTGGTCTCTGATGGAGCCTCAGGGACAGGGGAGGTGGAGGGCTGGCATGGGAGGGAACTAGTATCTATTAAGTGCCTGCTATCACTAGGTTATTTTGTTTAATCCTCATGACAGCACTATGAGGTGGGTGTTAGTTCCATTTCATAGAGATGAAGACTGAGAGGTTCACAGTGGGTGGGTTATTTGCTCAAGGCTTCCCAGCTAGCAAGTGACAGAGCCAGGATCAGAATATGACTGTCTCACCAGAGCCCATACTCTTTCCACTTGACCACGCATCAGATGTAACAGAGTATCTACTTTCAATATCTTATGGAGGATAGAACAATATGACCCCCAATCTCGAAGAACTCACAGCTCTGAAGAGCATGGCATGTGGAATCATGGAAGTGGGTTGAATCCTGGCTCAGGAAGATTCTGTGTGTTCTTGGCATTTCCTTCAACCTTTATGCTTTCTCCTCTTCTGGAAAGTATTTATAGATAATATTATCTGCCTTCCAAAATTGTTGTGCGAAACATATCAGATGACAGATTTGTCAATATTTTCTGATCTATCAAGCTCTATGTAGATGTCATTTAACTTTGGAAATTGACCAAGGAATTGACGATCATACCCACAGACAAGCCATGATCCAGAGGCTGTGTTTTCAATGCTTCCCCTGTCAGGAGCCTTTTTTCTTTTGAGTCAGGGTCTTACTCTGTCACCCAGGCTGGACTGCAGTAGCACAATCATGGCTCACCGCAGTCTTGACTTCTTGGTCTCAGGCGATCCTTCTGCTTCAGACTCCTAAGTAGCTGGGACTACAAGCACATGCCACCATGCCTGGCTAATTTTTTTTTTTTTTTGTAGAGACAAGGTCTTGCTATGTTCCCCAGACTGGTCTTAAACTCCTGAATTCAAGCAATCCTCTTGCCTAGGCCTCCCAAAGTTCTGGGATTACAGGAGTGAGCCACTGCACCTGTCCTAGGAGCATTTTTTAAATCTGGACTCTCTCAGCGGGTAGGTGTGAAGCATGTAACATGGGGTGTGGGGTACTAGAAGAAGCTTGGCATGCTACATGTCTGAGAGCCCAGGAGAAACTGAGACAGTTATTATCCCCCATGGAGCAGCCCTGCTGTTGGCTTAAGGAAAAGATCAGTCCCTGATGATTGGATGGAGACCTTGCAATTATTCTTTAAAGACTAGATTCGAGATCCAGTTTCTCACAGATTTGAACTAGTGCAAAGTTCTCAGTGCTGAGTGGAATGATTTAACACTAAGAGCTTTGTCTCCTCCTTGGTTTGGGCCCTGACCAGAGTTACAGATGGTTAAGTACATTTTTTTAAAAAAATTATAGGCCGGGCTCGGTGGCTCAGCCTGTAATCCCAGCACTTTGGGAGGCCGAGGCGAGTGGATTGCCTGAGCCCACGGTTTGAGACCCGCCTGGGCAACTTGGCGAGACCTCGTCTCTACAATAAATAAAAAAAAAACTAGCCGGGCGTGGTAGCGCGCGCCTGTAGTTCCAGCTACCTGGAAGGCTGAGGTGGAAGGATCGCCTTAGCCCAGCGTGCCACTGCACTCCAGTCTGGGCGACTGAGCGAAACTCTGACTCAAAAAAAAAAAACCAAAAAAAGAAAAAAAAATTATTTCTCAAGTTTAGGATTTTGTTAACGAACTTTATGGTTTAGTGGATAAACCTAACATTTATTTTCTAAACATCATTACATCTTAAATTTTTTCATCTTATGTTTTCAATTTAAATTCTCCTGTGTTCATCTTATTCACTCTCATAGTTTACGTCTGATCTTGATGTTAATAGTTTGGGATGTAATTTAGAAAGGAAGTATTGTATTGCTGACAGGTGAGGGAAGGCTTCATCTGGGGTAAACAGTAAACTGCCCCAGACAGTGATCTGCAATGTGGGCCAGCCCTGGAAGCCTGCGTGTGCTCAGAACTCCAGAACACTCTGCTCCACTTTAACAAGAATCAGCCCAAGCGTGGGGGCTCATGCCTGTTATCCCAGCACTTTAGGAAGCCAAGGCAAGAGGATCACTTGAGCCCAGGAGTTCAAGATCAGCCTAGGCAACACAGTGAGATCTTACAAAAAATAGAAAAATTAGCTGGGCATGGTGGTGTGCGCCTGTAGTCTCAGCTGAGGTGGAAGGATCGCCTGAATTCAGGGGGTTGAGGCTGCAGTGAGCTGTGATTGTGTCACTGCACTCCTACCTGGGTTGACAGACTGAGACCTTGACTCAAAAAAACAAACAAGTCAGAATCATATTTCATCACAAAAAGAACATTAATGCCATGGGTTATATTTTCTGTTTTATATCAAAAATCTCAGCCCCAACATTCTAATCCTGTCAAGCCCACGGGCTGGTACTAATTTGCATGGTTGTGTGATTTGTGGGATTCTGCTCCATCTGTTTTGAATTTTATGACTTCTTTGTCCCAGGGCATTAACACATCTGGTTGTTTCTTGGTAAGGCCTGAGAACATTATTGATTGATTTTGGATTGCAAAGAAGCAAAAAGACAATGGAAAATGTTCTAATTGTGTCTTTTTATTGTGCAGTGTAGCCTGAAGTCCCCCAGGGTAATTAAAACGAAGTACAAAAAGTTTAATTTCCATTCTGAAAGGCAGTGGGAGAAATCACATAGCATGGAAATAATAAAATGAACTCTTATGAATGAGAACGGGGCTCTTGCAGTAGCAAGTTCTGCTGATCACCGATGGGGATGGGAGCCTTGAAGCTTCTTTTTGGGTAATACTCACAGTTTCCAACATCTGTGTGCTTTTCAAAATGAGCTTGTTCTTCCTTGTGACACTCATCTCAAGGCTCCATGATGATGCAGAGGTCTGCTTATGGTCACAGGGTCCTTCCTCACTTGCATTGGCATACAGTACTGTAGCATTTAATCGCCAGCCCACTGCTTTTTAGAGGAACTAAAAGTATTCATGGTAGAAGGGATGGAGGGCTGAGAATAGGACCAATTCTTTATTTTTGGCTCTCCCCTCAGATGTCCCTGGCTCAGTTTGAAAATTTGTCATGACAACTTTTTCCCATAGCAAACCATCCGCCTCCTCTGAACTCTGAGGGCGTATGTTGGCCTCCTCCCTTCCAAGCCCTTGAATCGCCATGTTTTAATCTTGGCTTCCAGTGGAGTCTACAGTTTTCCTGAGGGCAGACATTATGTCTATTACTTCTTTATGTCTCCCTGAGTCCTAGCATGTGGCTTACAAGTACTATAGTATATGCTTGACAAAGAGGGATGGTCGGCAAACACCCTATGAGGAAAAGTAGCATTTGCTCTTTAAGAAAACAGAATTATTTGTTTTAGCAATGAATTTAAGTCCAACATATTAATAGCTATATGCAAGGAAACATTTCATGCAAAGTGCTAATGATATCAGCAGGGACAGAGAATAAAAGTCTAAAATAAAGATGTGTTGAAGATACTTAAAGGAGGGCAGAGAATATCATCATATAAAGTAGAATATAGGACTCTACCCCTAAAAGGCAGGAAGATTCCTTGCCTTCATAGTTCAAGTTCAGGTTGGAGACTTCAGAGAACCGCAGATTGCAAGAAATGTGTTTGGGGTTTTGGGGAACAGTAGGAAAAATCATTAGATGTTTAACTCAGGAAAAATGTATTTTCCTCACTCATTTTTGGGCTATAATAATGCCATTAAATGAAGGAGTGGAATTGCTCTAAAACTTACTACTAATCCTAATTTTCCATTCATTCATCATTCATTTGTTCATTTATTTACCCATTCTATAAACAAACCACACATTCCCTGAAGATGGGTACTGTGTCTGGGTCAGTTTTGGAATAGACTTTTTTCCCTTTCTCTAAGCCTTGCCTGTAACATCTACTTAGTAGATGATTATTGGACTGAGTTGGTTGCAGACATGCCACATACTTCTTTGAAATTTATTTTATTTTTCACTTTTCAAATCAAACAGTAATCAAATGATGCTTATTCCCTTGGAACATATGGGGAAAAATGTCTGATGGAGAGTCATCAATTAGGTTTAAAAACTTGGCAGTTTATTGATTTCAAAAAAAGGTTTAGGTCATATCTAAATAGAAAGCTTTAGACATTGTTAATAAATGGGAACATGGGCAACCCCTTAAGGTCCCCTCCCACTGAGGGAGCTTTTCTGTCCTCTCAATAAATCCTGCTTTAAAAAAAAAAAAAAAAAAAAAGTTTTTTTAAATAAATAAATAAATGGGGTCATCTGAGACTCAAAGGTTTAATCCAAAGTTCTTGGCATAAATATGATGCATTGTTTTATTGTACTTGTGAGCCCCTTGTTTTGTAAGGAAATGTATCTGCCTCTCATGACACAGAAAGTGACTGACAAGGTTCTGAGAGGAAGAGAACATGGTGACCTGTTATTGGTTTAGTGGTTGGCAGAAAAGCACGTTTTTCTAGGATGGAAGAGAGATTAGCAATGGCATAAGCCCTGGGAAATGCACTCTAGGGACCTGGAATTCTTGGAATGTGCCTTATAGGCTTTGGAGTGGTTTTTCTGTCCTATCTTGGTGGACAAGAGGATTTCTTGGTGTAGGGGTGACTGTCTCTTACATGTCAACAGTTATGGTCTCAAAAATGACTCACATGGACTCGGAAACCAACCTGACTTGCTTGAGGTGCCTGTGGCTGCATGTCTCATATAGACCAAAGCAAAGTTTTGCCAACAGCAGCAAGTGCTTTGTTGGCTTCGTGGGAACTTAGAGAAACCAAAGCTGGGTGACCTTTTATTTATGGTCTGAGTCCTTGGCATGAAGCCCACCAGTTGGGCAGTCTAACCTGGTGTTATACGAAGCATCTAAATCACAACCTCCCAGGGTCTTCCTCTGAGAAGTCAGCTAGCAGAAGTTCACAGCTTTGAAAACACTTTCTGCTCTTGATCTTCGTTGAAGATAACCTTGTAAAGGACCACACAGGTCAGCTGTAGGTAGGAAAATCGTCTCCAGGAGAATCTGAGGACAGGGGACTGAAGGGTTTCAGTTACAGCAGATAATAAAATAATTCCCCAAGTCTCAGGCTGGTGGGATATTAGAGAGGCCACTTTCTTCAGAGAGGTTATAGAGGGATGTCTCTGGAAACAATTATTTATCGTATTTTGAAATAGACGCTATTACAGGACTTCTTTAAGGACTGAATTTTCTAGAAATGGCAGTGGATGGAAGTAGGCAACTGTCTTATATTTTCTTTATTTGGAAAATTAGAAGGAGAGAAAAGAAGGTCACCCAGATGAAAGACCTATGGCTAAGGAAGGATTCATTTTAGAGTTTCAAGCCTAGTTACTTCAACTGTAGAAGGGAGTGGGTACTAATCTGGCCAAAATAATATGTTTGGGCCAGATCCCTGGCCCCTGGCCCTGCATGGAGAGAAACTATCCGCTGCCCTCCTAGCTGCCAGCCACACACATGGGTCCCAGAAGCAAGTGGCTTTGAGGTTACAGCTGGCTTTGAGGTTACAACTCAACCTAAAATCCTCTCCGTTACTGTCAATCCAAGAGCCCAGAGCCCACTGCCTGAGGGCTGCGGCCCCCCTTCCCTTTGCATACCATGGCAACGTCTTTTAGAAATGGTCAAAACAAGGCCAGCTTTCTAGCCCTAATGGAGAGAGACTATTTCCTTAGGAGCTACCATCACAAATATGCTTGTGGCTCCTGGGCTCCTTCACCAGGGACCTTGAATCTCACCAACCCAGTGGGGCATCCCTCACCATCAACCACCTAATAGGAAGGCTGTTAGGCCTTTGCAGCAGATGAATAGGGAAAGAAAAAAGGTGGCAAATGGATTCTTTCTGACCTCTCGTCTTCACCATCCAACTTTATCATAGAACTTACTTTGTTCCATCCTTGCTCTGCCTAACTTAATCCTCAGGGGCTGATACCTTTCTTTTACAATGAAAGCAGTTGACCAGCCTTGAGTCCTGTGATCCCAGGATCACAAGTCAAACTGAGGCACTGAGACACACATCTGGTGGCTGACTGGGTCTAGATCTCCTTATTTGCCAAAGTTAAATTTCTTAAAGCCACCCCTGGACTCAGATTTAGGGCTTAGGACTTTAGAAAGTGTGGGTTATTCTCTTCTAAACAGAGTTGAAAAAATAGATTCGAGAACCCTCTCCTTAGCCATACACTTTGGTGGCCTCTATAGTCTGAGTATTCAAAGGTCTTGTTTATACACATGGCTGACTGTGGGAAAGTTCCTCTCATAAAGGTCTGGAGAAATAAATGGCTTTGTTGCTAACAACTTGTGTTGTTAGGCTAGAGAGTGTACATTCTGCATTTTACTCCAATACCCTGGATACAAGATTCCCTTAGGGAGTTACAGATCTCATAACAGAGTGTGTATGTGGGGGGCTCAAGGGTAGCCTTTAGAATAATGAGTATGAAGCTCATTGCTCTCCTGGTGTTGAAATTTAAAAGGGAGTGGCAAGCTTTTAGAGGAACTATGTAGATGGTTATAGAGATCCTTGGCTAGAGGGAGTACCAAGAAGTTACATATATGTACACAAAAATAATAACTTGCAGCTTGGCAAGGGAATATAAAATGGATAATTTCAGCTGCATGTTTCTGTAGATTATCTCATGTTTATTTACCAAGCAGAAAACTGCATCATTTCAGGTCAAAGAAAATGATTTGTCTCTGTCTAATTCTTTCTGTCTAATTCTATCTGGGCCAATGCACTATATTCTTCAGTCGTGACGTTGGTTCTAAGTCCTGCCAACACTGTCATTAGTCCACAGTGAAATGAATAAAGTGAAAAGAATACTGGTGGAAAATTGTTAGATGATCTTCCTTTGGAAGAAATACCCTTTATTCTGAGATTGTATCCAGCCTACTTTTTTGGTATTAAAACAATCTTTCTTTTATGAACTGATGGTGATCATTGGTAATGGGAGTTTGAAATTCAGATTTTTTTTTGAGTTGGAGTTTCTCTCACTCTGTCGCCCGGGCTAGAGTGCAGTGGCATGCTCACGGCCACCCCAGTGTCGACCTGCTGGGCTCCGGTGATACTTCCCCCTCAGCCTTCCAAGTAGCCGGAACTACAGGTGCGCGCTACCATGCCCGGTGAATTTTTGATTTGTTGTAGAGATGAGATCTCGCCAAGTTGCCCAGGTTGGTCTCGAACCCATGGGCTTAGGTAATCCACTCACCTCGGCCTCCCAAAGTGCTGAGATTACAGGCTGAGCCACTGAGCCCAGCTGAGATTCAGATTTTTACTGGAGAAAATTGTAAATTAAATCTACCTGACCCACCCTGCTGGCCCCTGTTTTCAAAATGCATAAAATTCAAATACATGGTCTACCCACCTTCTTGTAGGTTACTAGACAGATGATACTCTCCTGCTCCCTGTCCCAGAAGAATAACATACAACCCTCACTGCAGGCCTTTCCAATATGTTCCTTCTGCCCCTGTGGGTAGTTGTCACCTTTCTCCACCCTGTGCTTTCTCTGACTGATGCCCCTCCTTCTCAGTGGAGTCTTCCTAATATTGCTTGCAAAAGAACGAATTTGTCTCTTCCTCCTCTGGGCTGCCCAATCACCTTGTTTATACTTTGATTTTAGCACTTACCATGTTAAAAGAGAATTATTTGAATGAGCCTCTTTCTCACTAAGCTGTGAGGTTTCTGACAGATTATCTTTTTATCTTTTTTTCTGTCACTACTAAGCACAATGCCTGATAAATATATATTTGCTGAATGAATAAATATCCTAAATCTCAGGTTGCAGTTAAAACCCATTGTTTCCTTTGTTTCCCTCAGTAGCAATAAACAGCTAATCTCATGTATAATTAATGATGCATGAATAATACTATGATAGAGTTCCTCTTCTGGCCATCTCTTCTCCTGATACAGTAATACTAGTAGGGAAGCACTGGGCCAGAAATCTGAAAACTGGGCTCTAGTTCTGACACTGTCCCAAGCCACGTACTCTTCAGAGACTCAGTATTCTATCTAGAAAGGGATTGAGAGCGAGTAACTCAAAGGTTCTCATCATCTTTGAAGTCCTATGGAGGAGAGGGTGGGAAGGAGGGGTCCTCAGAGGTGAGAGGCTGGTTTTTTGTAAGCTGTTTGTTCATTTGTTCTTCTAAGAAAATGTATGCCAAATAGACAGCACCATTCCCCTGTGTCTTTCTTTATATATAAATATATATACACACTTATACACATACCTATATGTATATATCTAGAAAGATGGGGTTTTTTTTTTGAGACAGGATCTTGCTTCACTTAACTCCCAGAAGGTCCACACAAGTCATGCATCTCTAAGCTTGATGTTGGTGTGAGTCTTGGTTCTATCTTCTAGGAGCCATGTAATATGAGGCAAGTCCCTATTCTGGGCTTCAACTTTTCTCACCGGCCGAATGTGTATAATCATTGTTCTGTCATGGTTATTGAGAGAATGAAATGAGAAAATGTATGTAATACCTCTAGCCAGTGTTCAACACGTGGTCAAGTCCCATCAGCTCCCCTTAATGCAGGGAGCAGTCTCATGACTACCCAAGACCCAGCCAGCTTAAACATGATAGCTCATTCATACTATAGTATTAGAGACTTTGAGCTCTTCAACTTCCCTACCCCAGCCCCACCTGCATGTCTACTCTGTAAAAGAGGCTGCAGGGAAAAAAAAAAAAAAAAAGACTGCAGAGAGAGGATAATACCAACATCTATTTCACAGGAAGAATTCGGTAATGATGGGATTTCAGGAGTGAAGGCTTTGGGGAGGAACTGGGATTATATCACTTACAGGTCAGTCTCTATAGATGAAGTTAGCCAAGTGTATTGCATGGTAAGCAAACTTACACTTTACTAAATCAGAAGGGAACGGGGGAACATGTGTGGGTGTTGGGGTGATTAGAGATTTAGTGTGTATGTGTCTTGCTGCTTTGATTCTCTTATTAAAGAGCATGAAAATAAACCCAGCAGCTGCTGATTAACTCTTTCCGGGTGTAGGCCCATAGTCAGCAGAAATGTTTCAAGTGATCAAGTGCTCCTGACATTCTTGGTAGAATTATCTAATCCACGGCTTTTGCAAATGGGGAATTTAAGTCCCCACCTAGCTTTTTCTCCTAGAGATCTGGAAGAGATTATCACATAGTCTCGAAAACTGGAACTCTAAGCTGTTTTTGGTGTATGCGTTCATGCGTTCATTCCTCCATTCATTCCTTCACCTGGATTGAAAGAGCATTCTCAGTCATAAACTTAAGAAAATGAATAATAAACAGCATGGCCTGGCTTCCAGGTCTGCATAACAGAAGGAAAATGAGACCCCAGAAGTAAAGTTAGAAGACACAGATAAATGCAACCTAGAAAAGGCATTAGGAGGAAGAGTGAGTCCCAGAGTATGCTGGCGTTGGGAGATGGTGGGGTCCCCATTATTGTGCATGCTAATTACATGATAGGTATGGTGTTGTCCTTTGCTTCTGTTATCTCACTCTCCTCATCACAACCACTCTGCAAGGCGGGTCCAATATCGTCCCATTTTTCTCAGAGAAGGGTCAGAGATATTAAGGACCATGCCTCATGTCCCCCATCTGAAAAGGGGTGGAGCCAGAGGTCAAAGTCTCATCTACCTTGTTGCAGTATCCCCAACCTCTGCCTCCAGGAGTATATGGTCTTGAGCTGCAGTTAAATGGTAACAATCCCAATATAGCCGGAAATAGGACAATAAAATAAAGGCACCAAACCAGAAATGGTAGTGGGGCTGGAAGATTCCCTCAGAAGGGTCTGCTGGGAAGAATTGTGCAGGACGGGCAGATAGAATTGGTAGGCTATAGGGACATAGAAAGCCCATGCTGCACCCCACTTCTCTAGAGCCTTTGCTCTTATCCTGTGAAGAGAGGAACCCCAAGCATCATGGAAGCTTTGGCCTAAGGGAAGGAATAGAGGTGGTAGAGATGGTGGAGCATTCATGAGAACAGCTAGGTGTACATCCTGGGTTTGCTGGGACAATGTTAATTTTCTTTTTTTTTTTTGAGTTGGAGTCTCACTCTGTCGCCCAGACTGGAGTGCAGTGGCCGCTCCTGGCCACCGCAGCCTCGACCTGCTGGGCTCCGGCGATCCTTCCGCTCAGCCTTCCAAGTAGCTGGAACTGCAGGCACGCGCTACCACGTCCGGCTAATTTTCTAATGTATTTATTTATTTATTTATTTATTTATTTTTATTATTTTTTATTTTTTGAGTTGGAGTCTCACTCTGTCGC
>CAUYQG010093071.1:0-22110 GCA_963574415.1 Tarsius wallacei
CACATTTCCTTCCCCATTTAATAAAATTAAAAAATATGGCCCAATCAACAAAAAAAAAAAAAAAAAAACGTGGTAAAACACCATTCATCACTCTTTTTTTTTTTTTTTTTTTTTTTTTTTTTTTTTTTAGTTGGAGTCTCACTCTGTCGCCCAGACTGGAGTGCAGTGCCCACTTCCAGCCACCACAGCCTCGACCTGCTGGGCTCCGGCGATCCTTCCGCCTCAGCCTTCCAAGTAGCTGGAACTACAGGCACGCACTACCACGCCCGGTTAATTTTTTTTTTATTTTTTTATTGTAGAGATGAGATCTCGCCAAGTTGCCCAGGCGTGTCTCGAACCCGCGGGCTCAGGCAATCCACTCACCTCAGCCTCCCAAGGCGCGGGATTACAGGCTGAGCCACCGAGCCCGGCCATCAGTCTTATTAAAATCAGCTGCTTTGATATATTTCTTAACTAAACCTTGATCTTTTTCTAAATTTTTAAAAATATTCTAGATTCTTTCTCCTAGTATGCTTCTAGGCTCTGTAAAGAGGCCTCTGGGCCTAGCCATTTCTGTGATGGAAAAATAAAGAAATTTATAGCTTTGATGCTAAAGCTCCACATGTAACATCTTCTACTGCAGATATTAATTGAGAAACTTGTAGCTTGCCTGACTCCTCACTCTGCCCTTAGATAATTATCTCTTATAAGCTTTCAGTAAAATATTAAAGTATTTTCTCTGTATCCTTTAATCCTTAGTCTGCCCTTTTCCAGGTTGGGAACAAACCAAGAAGAATCACCACACTGATTCTCTTTCCCCTCAGGCTTCTCAAGATCTTATCACTCTCACCACAGAATGTGATTATGGTACCCAGATAACTAATTTACTGATATGGTTTACCTCCTATTTTCTCTTTTCTAACTAACCCAGTCTCAGAATTTCTTTCCAAAAAATGCTTCATAAGCAAAAATAAAATCATTTTTAGCTACACACTCTTTTTTGCAACTTTTTTCCCTATAAATACCTAATTATTCCTTAAAGAAGAATTACAATTTGTATTTATTTTTAATATTTGAAAGAACCATTTTAAAGTGTTTTTTTAATCTTGCTGTATTTCAATAGCTTTGTTGGGTACAAATAGTTCTCATCTGGGCTTTAAGTGTACCCACCATCCCACCTGTACACATTGTACCCAATAGGTGATTTTTTTTTGTCCCTCCATCCCTCCCTCTCTTCTGTGCCTCCAGTGTCCCTTATACCATTCTCTATGTCTTTGCATATCCTTAGTTTAGCTCCCACTTATACGGGAGAACATGCAGTGTTTTTTTTTATTTTCCTGAGTTAGTTAACTTACGATGATGTTCTCCAGGTCCATCTAAGTTACTGCAAAAGATATTATTTCATTCTTTTGGATAGCTGAATAGTATTCCATAGTATATATGTACCACATTTTCATTATCCACTGATCAGGGTTTTTTTTTCACATCTTTGCTATTGTGAAGCATTCTGTGATGAACATGCAAGTGGTGTCTTTTTCATTCAACAACCTCTGTTCTTTTGGGTAGTAGTGGGATTCCTGGATCAAATGGTAGATCTACTTTTAGTTGTTTGAGAAATCTCCGTACCACTTTCCATAGAGGTTGTACTAATTTGCACCCCCACCAACAGTGTATACGCATTCCCTTTTCTCCACATCCGCACTAGCATCTATTGCTTTTTGCTTTCTTTTTGTTTTGTTTTTTTTAATAATGACCATCTTGACTGGTGTAAGGTGGCATCTCATTGTGGTTTGAATTTGCATTTCCCTGATAATGAGTGATGCTTTGCATTTTTTCATGTTTTTTGGCCATTCGTATATTTTATTTTGAAAGATGTCTGTCTGTTCATGTCAATTGTTCACTGCTTAATGGGGTTATTTGCTTTTTTCTTGCTGATTTGCTTGAGTTTTTTGTAGATTCTGAATATTATTTCTTGTCAGATGTATAGTTTGCAAATATCTTCTCCCATTCAGTAGGTTGTCGATTTGCTCTGTTGATTTTTTTTTTTTTTTTTTTTTTGCTGTGAAGAAGTTTATTAGTTTAATGAAGTCCCCTTGTTTATTTTTTTATTGTTGTTGCATTTGCTTTTGGAGTTTTAGCCAAAAATTCTTTACCTAGGCTGATGTCCAGATGAGTTTTTCCTAGGTTTCCTTCTAGGGTTATTAGAGTTTCAGGTCTGACATTTAAGACCATAGTACATCTTGAGTTAATTTTTGTATATGGGGAGACATTGGAATCAAGTTTCATTTTTCTGCGTGTAGCTATCCAATTTTCCCAGCACCATTGGTTGAATAGGGTGTCCTTTCTCCGGTGTGTATTTTTGTGTGCTTAGTCAAAGATCAGTTGGTTGTAAGTATTTTGGTTTATTTCTGGATTCTCTATTCTGTTCCATTGGTCAATATGTCTGCTTTTATACTACTACCATGCAGTTTTTGTAACTACAGCCTTGTAGTATAATTTGAAGTCAGGTAATGTGGTGCCTCCAGTTCAATTTTTTTTTTTTTTTCCTTAGGATTGATTTGACTCTTCTGGCTCTTTTTTGGTTCCATATGAATTTTAGGATGTTGTTTCTAATTCTGTGAACAGTGATGTTTGTAGTTTGATAAGGATTGCAGTGAATCTATAGATTATTTTGAGTAATAGTCATTTTAATAATGTTGATTCTTTCAATCCATAAGCATGGGATGTTTCTCCATTTGTTTGTGCTCTCTACAGTTTCTTTCATCGGTGTTTTGTAGTTCTCCTTGTAGAGATCTTTCACCTCCTTGGTTAAATATATTCCTAGCTATTTTAGCTTTTTGGCTACTATTGTAAATGAATTCAGTTCTTGATTTGATTCTCAGCTTGCTCACTATTAGTATATAGCAGTGCTACTGGTTTGTCTGTATTTTTGTATCCTTAAACTTTACTGCATTCATTTATCAAGGCCAAGACACTTTTGGAGGAGTTCTTATGATTCGTTAGGTATAAAAATCATATTTTCAGCATACGGAAATAGTTTGATTTCTTCTTTCCAATTTGCATACACGTTATTTCTTTGTTTTGCCTGATTGCTTTGACTAAGGCTTCCAGCACCATGTTAAATAGGAGTGGTAAAACTGGGCATCCTTGCCTTGTTGCACTTCTGAGAGGGAATGCATTCAACTTTTCGCCATTCAGGCTGTGAGTATGTCATATATGGCTTTATTATTTTGAGGAATGTTCCTTTTATGACTATTTTGCTGAGGGTTTTTATCATGAAGAGATGCTGGATTTTATCAAATGCTTTTTCCGTGTATGTTGCAATGATCATATGATTTTTGTTTTTAATTCTATTTGTGTAGTGGATCACATTTATTGACTTGTGTATGTTGAACCACATTTGCATCTGTGGGATAAAACCCACTTGTTTGTGATGTATTATTTCTTTATGTGCTCTTGACTTCTGTCTGCTAACGTTTTTGGGGGGGATTCACATCGGTGTTCATAAGAAATATTGGTCTGTAGTTTTCTTTTTTTTGTTGTTGTGTCTTTTCCTGGCTTTGGTATCGAAGTAATGCTGGCCTCGTAGAATGATTTTGTGAAAAATCCTTCATCTTAAATATTCTGGAATAGCTTCACCAAAATTGGTACCAGTTCTTCTTTGAAGGTCTGGTAGAATTCAGCTGTGAATCCATCAGGTCCTGGACTTTTTTTGTTGGTGGTGTTGGAGGACTTTTTATTACTGTTCCAATCTCGTTTCTTGTGTTGGTCTGTTCAGGGTTTCTATTTCTTCCTGATTCAGGGTTGGGGGTTGTATGTTCGTAGAATTTATACATTTTTTTTCAATTGTCTAGTTTATTTGCATAAAGGTGCTCATAATAGTCTCACGATCTTTTGAATTTCTGTTATATTATTTCTGATTCAACTAATTTGAATCTTCTTTTTTCATTTCTTAATTAATCTAGCTAATGGTCTTTCAATTTTGTTTATCTTTTCAAATAACTAAATTGTTTCATTGCTCCTTTGTATCATTTTACTTCAATTTCATTTAGTTCTGCTCTGATCGTCATTATTCCTTTTCTTCTGCTAACTTTGTGTTTGGTTTACATGTTTTTCTGGTTCCTTGAGTTGTGATGTTGGGTTGTCACTAGGCAGTCTTTTAGTCTTATTGATGTAGGCTGTAAGTACTATAAATTCTCCTCTGAGCACAGTTTTGACTGTGTCCCAGAAGTTTTTATAACATGTTTTATTGTTGTCATTGATTTTGAGGAATTCTTTTAAAATTATCATCTTAATTACATTTTTATGCAAGAGCTATTCAGGAGCAAATTGTTTAACATCTATGTCTTTGCTTTTATCTCATGAGTTCTTCCTGCAGTTAATTTCTAGTTTTATTCCACTGTGGTCTGAGAAGGTACTTAATATGATTTTGATTTTTTGAACTTGTTGAGACTTGACTTGAGGCCTATCATAGGGTCTATCTTAGAGAGTATTCCATAAGCAGATGAGAAAAATGTATATTCTGTAGTTTGAGGATGGAATGCCCTGTAGATGTCTGCTAGTTCCATTGCTCTCTGGTCTGGTTTAACTCCAATGTTTCTTTGTTGACTTCCTGACTTGATTATCTGTCTATTGCTGACAGTGGAGTGTTGAAGTCTTCCACTATTATTGTATTCTGTCCTTCTCTTTTTTTAGGTCTAGTGGAATTTTTTTTGTGAAGCTAGAGGCTCTGGTGTTAGGAACATTTATATTTAAATTTGTTATGTCTTCTCACTGGATTGATCCCTTTATAATTATATAATAACCATCTTCGGTTTTTTTGTTTTGTTTTGTTTTTTTTACTGTTCCTGAAGTCTTTTCTATCTAATATGAGAATGACTACTCCTGCTCTTTTTTGGCTTCCATTTTTGTGAAATACTTTCCCCTGCTCCTTCACGTTGACTCTTTAGGAGTCTTTTTGAGTTAAGTGGGTCTCTTGAAGGCAGCAGAAATTTGGGGTTTTCTAAAAATCCATTTTGCAAGTCTCTGTCCTTTTAGTGGGGCATTGAGACCATTTACATTCAGAGTTAGTGATGATATGTAAAGTACTAGTCCATTCATCATACTGGTTGGTATCTGGTTGCTTCATTTATTTATTTGTTTTCTCTATTGTGTTGGTGTTCCATAAGGCTTGTGGACTTTATGGTTTCCAGCATTTTTCTACTGGTGTATTTTGACCTTTCATTTCAGTATATAAAACACTTTGAGTATTTCTTGTAGAGATTGTCTAGTAGTGACAAATTCCCTCAGTATTTACTTGTCTGGCAAAGACTTCATTTCTCCTTCATTTATGAAACTTAGTTTTGCAGTGTACAAAATCCTCAGCTGACTGTTATTCTTTTTGAGGAGATTGAAGATGGAGCCCTAAGTCCTTCTGACCTATAGGGTTTTTTCTGAGAAGTCTGCCGTTAGTCTGATAGGTTTACCTTTCAAGTTACTTGACGCTTTTGTTTCACTGCTCTTAAAATTCTTTTCTTCATGTTAGCTTGTATAACCATATGATTATATGCCTTTGGATACTTAGATCTTTGGCAAGGCCAGGGAGGTTTTACTCTACTATTCTCTCAAATATGTTTTTGAAACCTCTTGCTTTCTCTTCTTCCTCAGGAACATCTAGATTTTTTTATTTTTTGTTTATTTTAATGATGTGGGGTCCAATTCAGGATTTGATAGACAAATGGTCATTGTACAGGTAAAGTTTTGGCCTCACTTTGGTCCCCACTTTGCCTGGTTTGAGATCAGGTACTTTTATTTATGAAGTGCACCCTCGCTCACCTGGCAGTTTCCCACTACTGCCAATCCCTTTTTAATAGTATTATGAAGATTTGTTTAGCATCCACTTATGAGTGAGAACATGTGGTACTCAGTTCTTTGTTTCTATGATGGAATATTACACAGCCATAAAGAAGGACAAAATTATGAACTTTGCAGCAATACCTATGATTTTTATGTTTGGGTGTTTTACATAATCCCACATTTCTTGGAGACTTTGTTTTGTTCTCTTGATTCTGTTTTATTCATTGTTGTCTGATTGGTTAATTCAAAAGTCTTGTCTTCGCTTTCTGAGATACTTTCTTCTGCTTGTTCTAGTCTTCTATTAAAACTTTCCACTGCATTTTGTACTTCCTTTATTGATTCATTTATTTCCAGAATTTCAGCTTTTTTTAAGGTGTCTATATTTTTGGATTATTTTTCAATCATGTCCTTGATATTTTTTTAAAATTTCTTTATGTTGGCTTTCAATTTTCTCCTGAAGTTTGTTTTCAATTTTATAATCAACATTTTGAATTCTATGCTTGGAAATTCAAAAATTTCATCTTGGTTAGGGTGGTGGTTGTTGTAGTTGATGTCATCTTTTTGGGGTGTTGCATAGTTCTGTCTTTTCATATTGTCAGAATTATTTTTTTTTGTTCCTTCATATTTAGGTAGACTATTTCTTCTTATGTGAGATTGGCAAGGGGCTGATATAGGTACTGTAGGGTTCCTTTGGTTATATATAGCCATAGTGTGGTGAATTTCTCAGTTGCCATCTGTGGCAGTCCTGTGCTGTATACCTGCACTGGCTCATGGCATCCTGAGTGACCAGGGTGGCTTGGAAAGTGGTGAAAGCTGCAGTTTGGGATCAGGCCTTCTCCAAAGCTGAAGTATATCCAATGTTGTGGACAGTAATGTTGACCTCTGACCAAGAGGTGGCACTTGTGAAATAAATCCAGCTGTGATGATGGTGGTGAGTTTTCTTCTTGGCATCTGCTTCTCCAAAGAGGTTCTCAACCAACCTAAGCAGAGAGCGAAGCTCGGGGGATTACTCAAGTTCTCTGACTGTTTTGAGCCTTTGAGCAGAGTGCAGGGAGTGGGAAGAAGGAGCTTGTATGCCCCACAAGAGTGCACTCTTCGCTATCCCAGTGGGGATTAGAAAGGCGTCCCAAGCCATTGGAGTAGCACTGTTGTGCAGGGCAGAAACAGAAGAGTTTACACAGGGACTTAAGGTTGCTATGGCAACAAGTCCCAAAGGTCTCCCATCTTGGCCTTAGTTTGTCTTGTGAATGTCAAAGTGGAGCTGGCCTCCGGGCCTCAGGTGTTCTCAGGCAACCTGCCCCAGCCAGGAACCGTTGACAGCTGCAGAGTTTGCCCTTGGGGCCTGTCTCCTCCCAGGCTGGCTAGAAACCAGCCATGCTACTGCAAGGGTTGAGTCCTTGGGATGTGGCATCTTGAGATATTCAGGGCTTTTTCCTTTTTTTTTTTTTCCTTGTACAACTTCATATGGGTTGTGGCAGGGCACAACTGAGGGTAAGGCAGTTTCCACTGAGGGACTGGAGTCCTGCAAGCCTCAGGCCCACCTCCACCCAAGTCCACAGCAGGAATAGAGAACTCATGAATTCCCCTCACTCACCTTTCCCATTGCATCCAGATGCTGCTGGTGGACTGTGATGGTGCAGGCAAGTATCTGGCCAGTTTCAATCCAAGTTAATGCATTTTTTTGCTTCTTTGCACTCTGTGGTTATTATTGCTTCTTTGAAGAGTCATGGGGTGTGCTGCTGGTCTTATTGGGTGCTGAGGAAATTCTATTTTGGTTTATGATGCAGGAGAAAGTCACTCTAGCTGCCTCACATCAGCCATCTTCATCCAAGGAAAATGAAAGAACCATTTTTAAGTACATTAACCGTTTAATGGTTAATGATAATATTATTTGCTTTCTAATTTAAATATAGTTAGTTCCAGGAAATTACGTGTCCTTTTCAATACTAACTAACATTCATTACCTGATTTTGTCCTCCCTGACAACACCCTTCTAAGCCTTATGAAGCCATACTCACTATACCCTAGGTTGAAATGAATAGCACTGCTGTGCAATATACCAAATGTCTGAAGTTTCACATCCTTCTCTGGAATGCCAGTAATAAATGTTATATAATATTACATATAATATTAGCATATGGGTTGCTAAGCAAAATAATTAATGGATACTGCATTATACTGTCATGTACTTTAATATTGTCAACATTCACTTAAGCAAGTTACATATATCTTACTGGATCCTAAGCTATTGAGAATCAGTGTGCACTATACCTTGTTTATTCACATAAGAGGCCTAATGTTCTTCATTAAGTCCAATTTGCTTAAGGCAGATTTCATGAAAATCATTCTCAAATCCATACTGCTGTTCTTGGCCTATTGATTACAATTCCTTTACAACCTTATTACTCCTGGAATGGCTTGCTTTTAGGAGACCATGCTTTCCTAGTTACAAATGGAGTAGATTCTGATGACATCTACGTGAGTTTCAGGAAATTGGAGAAAGTCTCAAGTTATTTCTCAAGAGGTAAAATAAATATTCAGATTATTGAAGAAAATTGAGATTCTTTCTTAAAATATCTAAAAATACTGTCTCTGTTCTACATGCATCTTTATCTTTTAAACAAAAAGAGCAACTTACAAGTAGGCAGCATGTAGAAGATCTCAATGGCAGTATGAAAGATGTCATAAGGATTTCTAATAGCTATTAAAATAATAATGTTTGCAAACGCTGTACTTTTAAAAGTAATTTAAGTCAACTCTTTTTTCTTAATTGCATTGGGATATATGGGAAAGAAAGCCAAATTATGGCTAGGACGCAGGGAATTTTGCATTACCTGAGTCCACTGGAGTTTGATAAGTATGATTATTATCTGCTCTGTATTGCATGGTGCAAGAACATAATTAATGATAATGATTAAGGGATATAAGCATTGGTCTAAGAGTCAGGAGTCCTAGATTCAAATCTTTACCTCCATAACTCATCAGTGACATGTCATTTCTCAGGGTTTCAGTTTCCTAATCTATAATATAAATAGTTATTCAAGGTTGTTATTGGGAATTTTATTTTTAATTCTTCAGTTGATCTCTAATACACAGATATGGATTAATAATAAGTTTTGATTTAATACATGCTCATGAAGAAGATTGGGTAAAACTTTCATAGGGTTTACAGTCAGCCTGTGAAGATTTTTTTTTTAATAATTTATTCTGTCAAGAATATCTTTGTCAAGGTCAGAAGGGAATCCATAAACCAGAAAATCTGTATTTTGACATCATTGTGGCCATAGTTTTAATTCATTTTTTAAAGTATGACTAGGCACAATCTTGTTCAGGTGGAGCCACAATCTTCATCTGCAAAGCTCAAAAACGTATTTTATTTTGTAGAGCTACTTGTGTACAATCTCAGAATGCAGAGACTGCTGGTTGAAAGCACTAAACAATTTTGTGAAATAAATGTTCATACACAGTCTCCAATCTTTTTCCTCTCATCTTCTTTTGAATCTGTTCCAGCTGCACATTCTCTATCCCTCGCTCTTGAAAATGTTCTTATTGACCTATGCCTTGCAAATCCACTAGTTAATTATTATGGATCATCTTACTCAACCCATCACTTTCCCCTTTCAGGGAAAAAAAATGCTTTTTACTTGGCTCCACCCACCACACTTTCTTACTTCTCTTGCCACTCATCTTTAGTCGCCTTTGCTAATTTCTCCTTGTGGCAGAGACGGTTAGCTGTTCATGAACCCATTTTCTTTTACCTTGGCATGCAGTTTGACTACATTTCCCAGCCACCTCTGCTGTTCCTTGGAACCAGGCAAATAAGTTTTTATTAATAAAAAATGTGTGCCAGTTACATGGACCAATTTAAAACTTGACACATAAAATACTTTCACTCACGATTCTATAATTCATTCATTTTCTATCATCCTGATGCAGTATGATGAAGATTATTGCTGTGACTTTGGAAGCCAGATATTAAGGAAAGTAGAATCATGAATTAGATCCCTTGGGTACGAGATTACTCTTCATCACATCCATTTTGGATATAAACCTTTTAGTAAGGTATTTAGTATTTTCTTGTTAGAGCAACTAATGTTTCCTTAACAAATGTGTGCTTTGTTTTGCTGACCTCTAAATGTTACAGTGCCTCAGACATTAGTTCACACTCCTTTGTTGACCTCAAGCGGACTATGGGGGGATAACCCAAAAAACAGGATTTATTTATTTAAAAATGTGTATTTACTCTTACATGTTTAAACTTCCGTCACCTTCAAAGTACTCTCTGATTGATGCAATACACCTATCAAGATGCTTTTTCCACTACTCAAAACAGTTTTTGAACTTATCAATTATGATGCCTTTTAGTGCTTCTGCCGTTTTCGTTTCACCTCTTCGACATCGGCAAAATGTGTCGCTTTGAGGAGTTTTTGGATATGGGAAAACAAACAAACAAGCAGAAAGTTTTTCAGGGCAAGATCAGGTGAATAGGGAGGGTGGGGGATGGGAGTCGTGTGGTTTTTGGTCAAAAGCTGCTGAACACAGCACAGTGTGGGCAGCTGCGCTCATAAATCAACCATCATGACATGGGCAAAGTCATTGAAAGAATCTCCAAAAAAGAATTTACTGAAGGTGAACACAGCCTCTAATAACAACATCATCTGGTATACTGATGCCAATAGGTTCCTAGAACACTTACTTGGTGGGGAAAGTCTGTATTACCAGGGGATCACCCTCCAAAAAATAATTCTGTTTTTTGTGGGTGCCCCCTCATGTATGCTGATGACTCACAAATTTATATCTCTAGCCTGGATTTCTTCCCTAAATTAAGACCTGTGTAAATAATTATTTACCTGGCATCTCTGTTTGAATTAGAACCTAATATTTCCAGAATTGATGTCCTGATCATTCCCCCTAAAACATGTTCCTAGGATGTTTTATGCATCTCAGTTATGACCACTGAATCATTACAGTCACAAGGCCAAAACCTTTAGAATTGTTCTTGATTCAACTTTTTTAACATCCTCACATCAAATTTGTTAGCAAATTCTGTTGGGTCTACCTCCAAAATGCATACAGAATTCAACCCACTCACTATCTCCTTCACTATTATCTTAGTCCCCAAATCATCATCTCTCAAATGGATTATTGCAGCAGTCCTCTAACTGGTCCCATGGCTTCCTCTCTTATATCCCTATAGTGTATTCGTCATACAGTAGGATAATACTCTTAAAATGTAATTGCATATTACTCTATTGCTTATAAATCTCCAATACCCTCTGATCTCACCTATGTTAACAGCCAAAGTCCTTACAATGGCCTATGCTAACTAATCTGACCTCTGATTTTTTCTACTATTCTCCCCCTTGCTTTTTTATAACCATACTGACCTCTTCACTGTTCCCTGAACATAACAAGCCCACTCGTACTCCAAGATCCTTTGTACTTGCCATCCTCATAGCCTAGAATTTCCATTCCCAAAATATCTGAAGAGTTAATCACCTCACCTTCTTCATGTCATTACTTAAATACTGCCTTCTCAGGCCAATTCTTATCACCCTAAATAAAATTATAAATTCACAATTTACTCCAAGTACATTCCCTATCACCTCTCTGCGTTTTTTGCTTCTGCATCACTTATCAATATCTAATATATTACATATTTATTTAATAATTATTTTATTGTTATGTTCCACCAACTGGATGTAAACGCCACAAGAGCAGAACTCCCAGCACCAAGCACAAGCACATAATAGGCTCACAATAAATTAAACAAATGCACTTTGCATCACTATTCTTTTAAAATTTTTCAGCCAGAATCAAGCAGAGGTTTTTTGTTTGTTTGTTTGTTTGGTTGGTTTTCTTTTTTTTTTTCTTTTTTACTATTCACAGATTCCTGAGAAAATGCTCAGGCAAGAAACCATTCCCTTCAGTTTCAGTTGTCTGTGTTTCCATGGCATGTCTGAATCCTCCAACCACTTACCAAAGTGGCTAAAAACAGCTCATTTCTATGCCACTAAAATTGTCATCCATCACACAGATGCAGTATCATGCTACTCAGTCTGTGGCTGGGAGGTCTGTCCCTAGGTCCCTTGGCCTGGCAGTATCCATCTCCATTGACTTCTAGTCAATATTCTGCCAGCCTACTTGAGGCTGTTACTGCAGTAGGGGTCAATGAATAACTATCATCTGCCTGGTGTTTGCAGGTTTTTCTTCCTTCCTTTCTGTGATTCACCTGATTCATTTTTACAACAAATTCTCAAGAGAGAAAAGACTCTCCAATTTGTTTCTTTGTTCACAGTCTCATCCCTTTGTGCTGAAATCTGTAAGACACTTGTCTGCATCTACTTACACTTTTATTTTTGGAATTTGATTTCTCTCTCTCTCTCTACTTATGGTCTACTTTCCACTAAAGCTGTATACCATCAATACATATCATCAATTTTCTGAGTACTTTTTTAGTGTAAAATAGTCTGAGTAGATATTTTTATTAAACAAATAATTTCATAATGTTTAAATAATCACATCTTAGATTTCTATGTACATTTGGAAGTTATATTTTCCAACACATTTGTTTTCCAGATGGGGAAACTAAGTCTTAGAAAATCCCAATGACTATAGCATTTGCAAAGTGCATTTTACTTAGCATTTGTAAAGTGCCTTTAAAATATTACCACGTTTCAATAACCCCATGGGGTAATAACTATTATTTTCATTTTACAAATAAGAAAACTGGAAACTAGGCTTCTGAAAGGTTGAGTGACTTCCAAATGTCACACATAGCAGAGGCATGACTCCTGATCTTCCGTTTTTTTCTATCATACCCTGCTGTTTCCTACACATGCCTCAGAAAAAGAAAAGTGTTAAGCTCTAAAATCTGTGGGGTATAAAGCAGGAGAAAGACCGGTTGTTCTGGGAACAAGTTGACCCATGGTGAAATTGATTATTTCTCCTAAAGAGCAGCCTACTTCTACATCTTTGTCATGGCTACTCTGACAGCTGGTGTGGTGCTGATAAGTTGCCGGGGGCATAGACACAAAGATTGGTTTAGACACAACAGCATGCATGAGTCCATTGGTCCTTAAAGGAGACCTTGTCCCCATACAGCCTCAGCACTGCCAGTTGGCAGACACAAGTAATGGTCAAGGCCATGCCTTTTATCTCTTTGTGGATTAGTAAGAAATATTAGAGTAGTTTTCTCTGCTTTATGGAAGTGTTTCCTCTCTAAATTTTATGGACAGAGGATTATACTATACTATCTTACTTAAATTTTTCTTATATTTCTCAGATATTTTACTGTTAACACTAAGATGCAGCAAGTTTGAATTTTCAAGTATACTTGTGTGTATGTGTTGCATTAATGATGGCAAGCTCTGGAATGAATTGAGTTCAGGTATAAAACCTTTCCAGTCAGCTTGCTGAGCTGCTCTTCATGGCAAAACATCCTTTCAACATATAACCTCTAACAACTTAGTAAGAATACCTGAAGTGCTACGAACAGTGGTTAAGGACTCTCTAGATTTCTGTTCAGTCAAATGGATTTGATGAAATGTAACTCCTCCTTTTCATCTTTTCTCATATAGATAATAGACGTTTCAAATATCTCTTGGAAATATACCAAAGATGCCATTGTTGAGCTGTATTATGTTATTTATTCAAAGTACAATATTTGTCCTTAGCTATGGAATTTAAACAATTATCTTACACAATTACTTGAATTCTATATTTTGCTTTTTTTCCAGAAATATCTTTGGCTTATTCATCATTTTTATCTGTGAACACGTGTATTGAACATCTAACATCTTATCTGGAGGCAGTGGGTAAAACAAGGAGCTAACAAGACTTGAGAACTAGCTGTGTCTTATGCTAAGCTGTTTCATACTCAGCTGTGCCTGAGGAAGTTTATCTGAATAATGAGACTAATACATTCAAAACATTTTTAGTATCATACTAAACCAAATGTAGATATTTTTATTCAATTATCAAATTATTTTCTCTCAAATAAAAATATAAATAGAAAAACCCACAAAGATAAACTGACTGGTTATTATTTCCTTCTAAAACAATGACCATAATTAAACCTTAAGCCAAAAATATACCGATAATGCTGGCTGCATATGCTTTCAAAGGATAGGAAAAATCGGGGCCACAGAAACTAGAAGGGTTGGGTAACTGTCATTAGAAAAAAATTCCAGTAAGAAAGTGGGAACCATTCAGATGTGCATCATATATTCAGCTATAGAGTTATAAGAACAGCTTTCTAACTGGTCTTCCTGCCTCTTTAATTCCATTCTCCACAATGTTACTGGAGCAACCACTGAAAAATGAAAATATGAACAATGTAAACTATTGTCACTCCCTTGCTTAAATATTCTTAGTGGATTCATATTGCATTTTGGACAAAGTACAAATTTCTTGACATGACCTAAATAAGCCTGGAGGATTTAAAACCTGACAAATTCTCCAGCCTCAACCAATACACCTTCCTCAACAATACTCAACATCTCAGTCATAATGAATTAACTTTTATTTGCATGTATTGTTTTCTCTGCTTGAAACTCTCTTCCTAATGAGCGTCTACCCTCTCTTTACCCACACACGTATTTTAGTGCTCTGTTTGCCTTGACAGCTCACCTTTATTCTTCACATCTCAGTTTAGAAATCTATTTAGAAACTCTCTAGACTATGTTAGGTGGTCCTGTAACATGGTCTCATGACATCCCATAAATCCCATATCATAGATGACGGTGAATTGCCACTGTTTGATTTATTTTTTTTAGCTTGTTTTGCTGGTCTTTGAGGACCTTAAAGGCAGAGGCTCTTTCTCATTCACTGGTGTAAACAGTTTAACATGGTGGCTAAGAGTTCAGGCCCTGGAATAATTGCCTCAGTTCAAATCCTGTTTTCACAACCTTAACCTCATGAGTGTTACTTGACCTCTTAGTGTCTCAGTTTTATCATTCACAAAGTGAGATAATAGCAGCAGCTATCTCAAAAGGTGGCTTGCATGGTTACATGAGTTAATATATAGTATATAATATACAAGGGGTGCTCCCCCCAAAAAACTGAAATTACCAGCTAGCATTGTTGTGAGTGGCTGCATTAGGCTTCAGTGAAATTTTTTTGAAGATTTTTTTCAGTGCATTTGCCCATTTCATGATGGGTGATTTACAAGTGCACCTGTCCATACCACGCTGTGTGTTCAGTAGTTTTTGACTAAAAATGTACATGACCTCCATGCCCTACCCTCGCTATTCACCTGATCTCACCCGAGGGACTTTTGTTTCTCAGGATTTGAAAAAGTCCTCAAAGGGAAACGTTTTGCTTATATGGAAGAGGTGAAACAAAAAATGACAGCAGCTCTAAAAGGCATCAAAATTGACGAGTTCAAAAACTGTTTTGAGCAGTGGAAAAAGCATCTTGATAGGTGTTTTGCATCAAACGGAGAATACTTTCAAGGTGACTGAAGTTTAAACATGTAAGAATAAATATATAATTTTTGTAAACAAATTCCTGGCTTTTGGGGTCCTCCATATTTATGATGTGCTAGGCACATTGTAATTGTTCAACAAACATTGTTATTTATTTTTACCCACAATACCTAACACAATGCCAAGCACATCATACATACTCATTAAATGCCTGATAAATAAATAAGTGAATAAGGAATATAATTCAGTAGGTCTTATTGCTAACAAGTAAGCTCCGTGAGGGTAAGAACACAATCTATCTTTCTCAGGATTGAATTTTTAGTGCCTAACAGTTTCAAGCACCATATAGTTCCTCAATTCATAGGGATTGCAATGACTTACATGAATTTATAAGATGAAGAGTTATGACTTTGTGTGTAGGTTTATTATAATTACTGAAAATTATATTAAAAAATTCAACAAACAAATTTACAAAATCAAACAAAAATGTAGAACGCAAATCTTTTTTCCCTGTAAACCATTGTATTATATATTTTATTACCAGTGGAGAAGGAGTCACAGTATAGTTGGCTCTCAGTGAAACTTTCCAGCAGCATGACTCATACCAAAATAAAAGGCTAAAAAGGAAGAAGAAATGAAAAAGAAACCCTCACAAAATTCCCTCTGCTTTTGAAAACATTAAAGGCGTTACTTCCAAAGTGCTACTTTCAAGTGAATACCCCCACTGATTAGTACAAGTTAGTACTGATGGAAAATGGCTTTGAAAGTTGAATTTGAACTTCCCAGCTGAGCCGGTGGCACTCAGGGGAGGAGTGAGCAGAACTGCTCTCTCCTGCACAGGCATACTTGGAAAAGATGCACAATCCTTGACATAGCCTAGTAGAAGACAGTGAGAGATTTGCATCCTAGTGTTACAACTTCTTAACCTTAAAATGAGCAAGTTACTTACCTATCTAAGCTTCTGTGTTTTCACCTGTAAAAGTGAAAACACAACAAATTGTAGCTATTTTTATTATTATGGACTTTAAAGCTTGACTTCTTAATTTGTTGGCTGAATCATCTAAGCAGGAGTACAGTAGTCATTTGCCAAATGTAAACACTTAGCACCATAGCAACATTTTGCAGGGGAGCCTTTTCCTATAAGCAGCATAGAGAGGCTCTTATATCATCATGTTTGAGTAGGACATTAAAGCCTCGGCTGTTCACTTTCAAACTCTGTGACCTTGGCCAAATTATTTATAACATCTTTGTACATTCTTTCATAAGATGGAAATCCTAATGGCATCTAATTCATAGAGTTGCTGTGAGGTTAAATAAAATTGTTTATTATAGCCCTTAAAAAGAGACTCAACACATCGTACAAACCTAATCAATGTTAGCAATGATAATAGCATAAATGGCCCATCCTTGTCCTTTGAAATCTACTTTATATTCATCTGGTATGATATATTGAAGATTCACATAAAATTATAAATATAGTCTTGAGGAGAAGAGTATTCTGAGTACAAAATAGCCCCTCCATCTATTAAGCACCTACTATATCTGAGGTATTCTTTTAGGTAATTACAGACATTAATATAGCAATGCATTGTGGTGGACATGATTATCCTCATTTTAAAAACACCTCAGATAAGATATTTTAAGAGAGCTACTCAAGACCACACAACTAAGAAACGGCCTGAGAAAACGGCAGAATTGAGATCTGATCCCAGATTTGTCTGATGCCAAAGCCTGTGTTGTTTTCACTACCTCTTTAATCTATCATTAATCTATCTGATGAATGTGTTTACCAGATTAGCTAGCTGTCATCAACAAGAGAGAAGGCCTCCAAGGAAGAGAAGGGGAAAAGAAAGTTCAAGAAGGAAGGAGAACGAAAGAAATATCAAATACAGCTTGACCTCAGGCCAGTCCTCTCAAAGGCTCTAGTCTCTGGCATTTTCTCCAGTTGCCACCAGGTACAGGTTTTGCTTGTGCTTTTTTCCCCAGGTTTATATTAAATTCTCAATCTATGAAAATGTATTCTAAGTCTCAATATCTTAATTTCCCTAGCACAATGTGAAATGTTCTGACTTCCTTTGCTTTGCTTGTTGACTTACTTTGTTTTTCTTTTTAATTCATATAGACCTTTTCATCTGTTCGTTACATAGAATATTTTTGTTTTCCCCACTATTGTCCTGATTTTCTGTCAATGCTTGAACTGCTGCTGATAACTGCCCATTTTTGTCAAGTAGACATTAGGAGAAAAATAACAGCATCATACAGGGCAGAGGGTACTATTTAAAATGCAGCATATGAGCATTCTGCCTTTATTTTTTTCCCACTATTTCTTCTGCTTTTGCATCAGCTTCCTTGCCACTGAAGAAGGTATTTCATTTGCATTTGTTTTTGTCCATTAGCGTTTTAAATCCGTTTCTCCCTTCTTATATTCTAGACGAGTAGGCTGATTTGTGACATCATGGGTATAGCCAGACAGAAAATTGCAAAGTTATCCATACTAAACAGATCTACAGTGAACAAGGTGCCAGAGCGAGGAAGTGACTCAGAAATGTAGCATTAAGGAAACTAAAGTATTTCTGAAAATTCTAGTGCCATGGAGACCAAATGGTGGAATTGCTAAGGTACTTGAGAGGTACTGCTAGCCCATCTGAGAGTCTCTGAAAATACACACCAAACAATGATGTGCTATTATAAAGCTCCTTCCAGTGGAAAAGATAACAAGACAGTCACATTTTAAATGTGCTCAGTTATAGCTCTTGCTTTACAGTGGAACTTTCTTTTTCAAACCACTTTTGTAGCTTTCTTCAGTACCCCCAAAATACTTCTATTTAAAATGCAATTCAGACAAAGGATGAAGAAGGTTTTCTTTATTCTTAAATCTTCGAACTACTTCTTTCTCCCTTACCCATGAATCTTACCTGGTTCAGCTGATTTAACAAGCAAGAAGACTAAAGAGAAAAGGTGACAGAACTGCTTTCAAATCCCCAGGAAAGTGTTAGATCAGATTGAGCATTTGCTATCTAGTATATCTAGATGAATAGCTATCTCAGATCATGTTAGGACTTGGCGGAAAAATCCATTGAAAGATAGAGCTATTAAGAGATACATTCACTAGAGTCCTGTTTACATTTCTATCACCTAGTGTAATGATGTGTTTGCTTGAATTTATGACTCTTTTCCTTTATTACAGCCAGTCATGCTTATCAATTTAAAAAGCATAGTTTTGGCTAATGCAAAGTGAAATGCTTACTTCCATTTCCTCAGGAACATGCAGCCTTAATCAATATTTTCACAGAGAAATAGGGCTGAAGAAGAAGGAATATGATGTCTAAGTAAAGTTTTGAGAAATGGTTATCCTACACAAAAGAACTATAAACAGGACCTTAATTGATCCTAAATTTGCTAATATTAGTCTTCTGTTCTTGGACATTTGTCAAGTTTATCTTTTAGCTTTTCAGGGAAAAATCACTGGATTAAAAACAACAAAACAGGTCTTTCTGACTGACTCAGCAGCCAACTCTTATCAAGAACATAGCTAGTTCCTTCTCCAGTACAAGTTGAAAACTTGGCATGTACATTCCTCTATCACTTTTCCAAATCCATGCCCCTGAATTTTTTCTTTCTTTTCCTCATGACTGAGCCAAAATTATCTCTTTGCCAAACTTATAAGCCTACTCTGAGTCATGAAGATGAGAACAAAGGTTCCCATTGAGAGATTACGACCAATGCCTTTTTGTTCTGCCAGCAAGGAAGGCATCAAAGGCAGCAGGGTTGCTCCTGGAGTTAAAAAAAATTCCAACTCACATTGTTAGTGTAGAAATACCTAAGGATAACCTCTGTTTTCCTGTATTCCTCTGTTTTCCTGTATTCCACATTAGCATCTCAATATTCAACCAAATGGAATTGAGTGTAGTTTATCAGGATGCTGAAATGATGGAAACGTGTATTGTGAAATGACAACTTGAAAACCATTAAAGAAATGTGAACAAATAATATACATCCCTACCATAAAGAGCATTTACACACACACTTAAAAATAATTAAGTTTGCATATTTATATTCTTTATATGCTCTTTATTTTAATTTGCATTTCAAGCTTTTTAAATATGTTTTATCTTTTCCCTCCATGATCCCTTGTCTGACACTCTTTTGCACTGAAGGTTGCAAGTAAGGTTACCACTGCTATTGCAATATATTCTAACTTGGGAAAGTTAAATCACACTCTTCCATCCAGCCATGTCTAAGCCAACTTAAAATTTATTGGTACTGCTATTCAATAGATTATGTGATCCAAGTACAACTGATCTGCCAACATCCAAACTCCTAATCAGCCCTAAAAATCTATTTCAAAAAAATTATTTTTTTTAAATCAATATTTTTTATTTTGAAATTGTGGGGTACAGTTAAGGGTTAGGTATACAAACATGCATCGTTCAGTGTGGTACATATACACGACGGAGTACTACGCAGCCAAAAAAAAGAACAAAATCATGAATTTCGCAGCAAACTGGATGGAACTAGAGTCTATAATATGGAGTGACCTCTCACAGAAACAAAAAACTGAGTATCACATGTTCTCACACTCATATAGTAGACCTTGATCATCCAATATATTACCATAAGAAAATGACTGACAGTGGTGGGAAACTATGGGGGCGGAGGGGGAGGTAGATGGGATTAAAGGAAGTCAATATCTATCTGGGGATGGGGAGACCCCTCTTATCAACAAGGGTGCCTGAACGAAGCATATTTGTATACCTAACCCTTAACTGTACCCCACAATATTATAATAAAAAATATTGAATATAAAAAAGACACTGAAACATAAAAAAAAAAATTACACTAAACAGAACTGACAGTGTACTAACTATACATTAAGGTTAAACAACTATGTGCCACAAATTAGATAAAACTGGCAAGTTCCTAAAAAGACACAATTACCAAAACTGGCTCAAGAAGAAATAAAACATCTGAATAGACCTATAATAAGTATAGAAATTGAATTAGTAATTTTAAAACTACTCACAGAGAAAAGCTGAGGCTCATGTGGTTTCAGTACTACATACTACAAAACATTTAAGATATATATTGAATACTACAAAACATTTAAGAATAATCAAAACCTATTTTTCACCAACTCTACCAAAAAACAGAAGAGTATAGAACACTTCCTAACTCACTTTATAAGATCAGTGCTATACTGCTACTTAAACTAATGACTTCACAAAGAAAGAAAACTAGAAACGCACACACACGTGTGCACGCGCGCACGAATACATGCACGCATGCGCACACACACACACTTTATGAATACAGATGATGGACAAAATACTAGTCAACCAAATTCTGCAACACAAAAAAAAATTATATACCATGACCAAGTGGGATTTATTCTAGAAACACAAAATTGGTTTCACAATAAAAAAAATAAATAAATCAACATATTACACAATGTTAGTAGATTAAAGGACTAAAACTACAAGACCATTTCAACAGACACGGAAAACTCATTTAAAAAAATCCAACACCCTTCATGATAAAAAACACTTACCTAGTAATGGAAGAGAACTTCCTCAAGCTGATCAAAGCATCCATGAGAAATCCTTAGCTGACATTATGTTTAATGGTAAAAGACTCTCAACAAGCTTAGTGGAGAAAGATTGACTACTTTTTCTTCATGTCTACTTCAACCCTTCTATTCAACATTATACTGGAGTTCTAGTCATTGCAATTAGGCAAGAAAAAGAAATAAAAAGCATCCAGATTGGACAGAAAGAAGTAAAACTATCTCTTATTTACTGATGACATAATCTTACATAAAGAACATCCTAAAAACCCATTAAAAATCTATTAGAACAAATAAATAAGTTCAGCGAGATATAAAGTAAATATAAAAATCAATTGTATTCCATACTCTAGCAATAACCAAGCCAAAACATGAAATTAAGAGGCTAATTCCATGCACAGTATCAGCAAAAATAATAGAATACTTAGGAATAAATTTAATAAAAGTGTAAGACTTATACACTGAAAACTACAAAACATCTAAAATAAAGTAAAGAAGATCTAAATAAATGGAAAGACATCACATGTTCATGGGTTGGAAGGCTTAATATTTTAAAGATGGCAATAATTTCCAATCAAAGTGTTACCTATTACAGTCTCAAAGAACATTTTGCATAAATTGACGAGCTGAAACTAATATTTATATGGCAATGCAAGAGACAAAAAGAAAGGTCAGAAAAAACAAAACAGTCTTGAAAAAGGACAAAGTTGGAGGACTCATGCTTCCCAACTTCAAAACCTACTACAAAGCTATTGTAACCAAGACAGTGTGGTGCTGGCATAAAGACAGACACATAGAATAAAACAAAACTCAGAGTAGTCTCAAATAAACACTAACATTTCTGGTCATTTGATTTTTGACAAGGGTACCAAGAAATGTCATTGGGGGCAGAACAGTCAATTCATTAAATGATGCCAAATAGTCATTTAATTAAATGATTCATATGAAAAAGAATAAATTTGGAACCCTACCTCACATTATATACAAAAATTAACTCAAAGTAGATCAAAGACCTCCATGGAAGAGCTAAAACTATAAAATATTTAGAATAAAGCACAGTAAAACTTCATGACCTTAGAGTAAGCAGTGTTTGTTAGAAATGACACCAAAGCCGGGCTCGGTGGCTCAGCCTGTAATCCCGCGCCTTGGGAGGCTCAGGTGAGTGGATTGCCTGAGCCCGCGGGTTCGAGACCCGCCTGGGCAGGCGAAACCTCATCTCTACAATAAATCAAAAAAAATTAGCCGGGCGTGGTAGCGCGCGCCTGTAGTTCCGGCTACTCGGAAGGCTGAGGCGGAAGGATCGCC